>PVKH010003934.1:0-24146 GCA_004027955.1 Chaetophractus vellerosus
GGAGGAGTTCAATGAACTGAACCCTCTTAATTCTCTTAATATCCAGTTGGATATTCTTATTGCCTTAATACAAAAGGCTCAGAATCTCTGTGTTTCAGCATTAAAAGTAAAGGTTCAGCTTATGGGCATCTTCAGTATCCAGGTAGAATATATTCTCACATAAATTCATCAGAGTACCACAGAAAAGCTTCGTCCTCCAGGCAGCCATCTTGGAGGAGGCCTAGAGGAGCTGCTTCTTATGTGGTATAAAACGGAGGCAGCGGGGTTCTCTAGAGAGTGTGGTCTGTGCACAGGATTCTCCCATTCAATGTATTATTTGCTCTGAACATGGAGGATGATGGGACCCATCCCGGCTCACTGTGGATGCTGCAGGGACAAAGCGTCCTGTCTTCATATGTGGCTTCCATCATGCAGGCCTTGGGTCCTGTGGCTGTGCCCTCTTGTTGTAGAGATCCCACCCCACTGAGGGCCAGCCACGTTGAACTTTCCATCAAAAGACAATGTGGCAACAGACAGGAGCGGCCAGCTAGAGCCCCTGGAGACAGGGATGGGCTCCGAGAAGGAGGTACCCAGCTCCCAACTTTGTACATTCTGAGGGATATCCAAAAACATCGATGGAAATGCCCTTCAGAGGGAGCGAAATGCTATTATTGCCATTCTTTATTTCAGGCTTTTAGGGAATGTTAGAACAGAATTTATAGAAAAATGAAGATGATTCCACCAATGGGTTAACACTTTACTAAGAATTGGAGGGGTGGATAGGGATGAAACTTGGAGAAGTAAAATGGAAAGGACCAAAATCATGTTGACCTTTTCCAGCCATACATCTTATAGCATATGCATGTGAAAAAACTCCTTCTCTCTCACACCCACACACACGCAAACAAACATACACACACAGAGACCCTTATTCCTTCCTGCAGTCTGGAAGAACAACAAAGGTTGGCAATGCCTCATTCTTTAGCAAATCCTCGGAGATTTGTTCTTCACTTCTGGGTTCCATAGAGCTGTCCATACCCTCCTCCAGCTTGTACTTCTACCGGGGTGGGAGCACTTGGCCGGCCACAGCCTCATGGACACCTGCAGCCTTCCATGGAAATAAGTTTTCTACTCTTTGGTGTGCTGCTGCCCCACACTCCCCGCCTCAAGTCCTGTCTGAGGTTGGGGAAGCTCCCGCTTGCTCACCACCCTGCTTGTGTGCTTCCCAGCCGGCTTAGGCGATTTTTCAGAACGCTATTTTTAGAATTAGTAACCTCAGAATAAACACAGCACACCAGATGCTGGTGTTTTTGGGGGCAACTGAGCTGAGGATCATTTGTTTAAAGAGAAAGGTGAAACAGTTAACCTTTTCTGTCAGAGGGAAAGTTTGCAAATTGCTGGGTTTGACTCCCTCTAGTGGCAAGGGTTTAGAAGACAGGACTCTTCCAAGACGATTTTATGAAGGGCAGAATTCTGTAGAGAACTCCAATTTACATTACATTTAGTCTTCTAGTTTGATGAAAACTTGGGATATTGCCACCTAATTTTATGGGGGCAAAATATATTAAAGATATAAGGGCAATTTCTCTGAAATTTTTTTCTTTTTAATGGATGGATCGATCACTGAATAAAATTATATTTTGAAAATGAGGCTATGATAAAACTGCTGAATAGCTTTGGCTAAGTAAAAATCTATTCCCAAACAGAATCTGCATGTAATAGAGAGCACTATTAGTAGTACTATGTGCCTCATTTCTACATAAGTGTCAGCATCTCTGCCAGCTCCACAGAGGATGGGATAAAAAAAGAAAAAGTGAGAAGAGGGATTTGTGAGTCTAATACTGGGGAGAACCTCACACACACACACACACACACACACACACACACACACACACACACACCGCCACCACCACCAACAACAAAAATGGTTTCTGAATGTATGACTTGATAGACCGGAAACACATTTCAAGGGGCACCAAATGGTGTCCCTCTCTGAAAGTTTTAAAGAGATGTATTTTAATTGCAGTTCTTAGTGAATTTGGTAAAGTCTCCAAGAAGGCAAGAGAAGAAAACTAAATGAATTTTCATAGACCTCAATTCTAGGATTCTCACCAGAGAAAAGCTGTATGTAAAAGGATCTTCATTGACCTAGGACTCTAGCCCTCAGATCAGACAAGTGGTTCAATGTGGAAAATAGCTGATGGACAATTATCTAGTCACATTACAAATGACTGGATTTCTCCTACAACTTGCTATGACTTACCAGTGTCTTGGTGATGGAGTAAAACCAAAATGACTATGGGTGACAGGAGAGAAATGAGTGCAGTAACTGATCAGTTAAATCATGATCATATCTCTCAGCCCATTTTGAATCAGACTTTGTAAATTATGGGACTGCATTCATTCATTCAACAGAAAGCATTCCATTCACAAATAGTTTAGCTGAACTGACAATTGATTCATTATAAGTTCTTTAGCTGGAGGGCTGACTGGTTTTCCACAGTAAAGTTCTCTTCTTTGACTGTTCTTTTCTCTGTATTTGCATTCACCATTTTTGCATATTTTTGCTCATAACTAATCCAACTCCCAGCAACTACTAGTGGGGAGCAGAGAATGTCCATGCCCTTGTGGTCCATGAGTACCAGCCCTCAAAAATAGATAGTTATAAAGACCATGCTGGTGTTGATTTTTGTGCATGTGTCCTTGTGTCCCTTTCACTGCCATAAAAATGAAGAAATACACGCTCTCTAACTCTGGGGAGATAAACTCTTCCCAGTTGAGAACTACTCCCTCTTTTCTTTCAACAACTGTAAGAGGACCTATCTTAAAGAAGACCTTAGGAATCAGCAGTGAGCAAAAATTAAATTCTTACTTTAAATAGCTTGTATTCTAGTGTATGTGTGGGAAGGAGCTGGTAAACACGGAAATAAGTATATGATGTGATAAACACCGTGAAGAAAATAAAACATGAAAGTGAAAGTGGGAGGAGAGTACATGATGTGATAAACACCGTGAAGAAAATAAAACAGGAAAGTGAATGTGGGAGAGAGTGTATGTGGACCATACATCTTGACCCAGAGGTGTATGGTCCATGGAGAGCTCTTGAATTTAGCTTGATAATTGAATCTCAGTAGGCAAGAAATTGCCTTGGTGATATCAGTGTTGCTGTTGATGTCAGTGTTGGTGTTGATCTTGGTTTGGGTGCTGGTGCTTTTGCTATTGGTGTTGGTGATGGTATTTTTGTTGGTGATGCTGGTGCTATTGCTGATGATGTGTTGGTGATGGTGTTGGTGGTAGTGTTGTCGGTGGTGCTTTTGTCATTGGTGGTGGTAGTGTCAGTGCTGATTCTGTTGATGTTGGTGGTGGTGGTATTGGTGTTGTTGTTGAAGGTGTTGGTGCTGGTGCTGGTGATGGTGGTGTTGATGCTGGTGATCGTGTTGGTGCTGGTTCTGTTGGTGGTGGCGGAGGTGGTGGTGGTGCTGATGGAAGAGGTGGTGATGTTGGTGATGGTGGTGGTGGTGGTGGTGGTGCTGGTGGTGGTATTAGTGGTGCTGGTGGAAGAGCTGGTGATTTTGGTGTTGGTTTTGGTGATGGAGGAAGTGGTGGTGGTGATGGTGATGTTGGTGTTGGTGGTGTTGATGTTGGTGATAGTGCTGGTGCTGGTTCTGTTGGTGGTGCTGATGGAGGAGGTGGTGATGGTGATGGTGGTGGTGGTGGTGGTGGTGATGGAGGAGGTGATGATGGTGATGGTGATGTTGGTGTTGGTGGTGCTGATGGAGGAGGTGGTGATGTTGGTGATGGTGGTGGTGGAGGTGGTGTTGGTGGTGAGTAGATTGGCATGACCAGGAGCATCGTTTAGAAGTTTCCACTGGCAGACTTATGTATGAGGATATTTGGAAAAGAAGAAAGCAAGAGAAGTAAAGAAGTTAGTTAGGAGTTTGTTGCAATTGAGAGAAAAGATAACAAAGTCCTGAACTAGGTGGTGGCAGTGGGACAGGAAATGGGGACAAAATTGAGAACACCTGCAAATGAGAAACTTACAGAAGGGCTTCCCTGAGTTTAGGTTGCACAGATGGCCAAGCAAATAAAGGCTTGTGTTATTTTAACACATGAGAAAGTTAAAACAAATATAAGGGGCCGGCTGTAGCCCAATTGGTAGGGCACCAGTTTACCACATAGGAGGCCCTGGGTTCGGTTCCCAGGGCCTCCTCGAGTGGGCAGACTGCCTTGAGAAGGCAAACCGCTGTGGGCAGGGCAAAAGCCGCTGTGGGCAGGGCAGGCCGCCGCGAGCAGGCAGGCCGCCGCACGGTGAGGGGACTTGGTGGGTCGCCGCAGCGGGGGGAGACAAGCAGACAGAGAAGAACGCAAAAATGAACACAGCAAGAACAAGTAGAAAGGGGGGGATATGTAATAAATAAAAAATAAATCTTAAAAAAAGATATAAAATGACTCTCAACTCTAAGTTATGAGTCAAGAACATTTTAACACATGAAAAGATAAAACAAGAATGTCTTGGAATAAAGGGCAGTCCTCTAGGTTAATAAAATTCAATTTTGCATATAACTCACTGATTTTATTAATTTTCACATTGCATTATAGACCAGTGTTGTTCTAAGACCAGCATTTCATAGCCAACCTTTGGATTCTAAGCTTACCTAAAAAAGTAATGAACAATGAGGTTGGAAGAAAAAAATGGTGTACAAGATCACCCCGAATTTTGTTCCTAGATGAATGAGTATTTGAAGGAGTCATTAACAAAAATTGGGAAGAAGAGGTGTAGCATTGAAATAAGGGCACTACATCAGGAATGAGATCTGATGAATTTAAGATGTTGGAGGAGCAACTCTAGAAAGATATTGGTGAAGCGTTGGCATAGTATTGAGGTTAAGACTAAGAGTCAAGAACAGAAATATAGATTTGAGAATTGTTCAAATGAAGATAATTGAAGTTGTTAGGGTGAACACCATCTCCAAGGGAGAAAGAGAAAGAAAGCTGGGCAAAAGAAGAATGGAAGATACCTTTTAGAATGATAGAGATCTAGACACATTTATAAGGAGGTGAGAAATTTATGATACATGAGAAAAAACAATCATGTTATGAAATTCCAAGGGAGCTTGGTTAGAAATATAGAAGGATTGATTTTGAAGGTAACGGGTATCCATCTATTTCTTAGAGAAGGAAGGATGTTTGTGTGGATAAAGATGCTGAGATATCAAGGCAACAAGACAACAAGAAAGAAGAACATGGCCACAAGTGAAGAGAAAATATGGAGAAGTAGTTCTCATAGATGGCTCTGACCATCTACTGCAAGAGATGAGGAAGAACTAGGATTGTAGAGAGTGAAAACATTGTGTAATATTCCCTGTGGAAATTTGTGAGAAGTTAACAAGAGTTGAAAAATCATAATTAAAGAGTGAGGGGTGAACTGACTTTAGATAACATGATTTATTATGGATCAAATCAACACCATTTTATGACTTTCTTGAACTGCTCTTGGCTGCTAGGGAGTGGGAACAGAGAAAGCAGGAAGTAGAAATTAGGACTAGGTGTGAGAATAAAGCTCAGGAGTGTTAGGTGTTAGACTTTTAGAACCAGAAACAGTGACAGGGCCACTTCAGGACTACAAGTGGGCAGGACACCTGGAAAGTTAGAGAAGTGTTGAGGGCCCACAGGTTAAAATGAGGGGAAAGAGCATGTTCCAGGGAGGAGCCTTGTCCTCACTTTATTGTGGTCAGAAGAGAGGAGGCCCAAGACTGAGATGAATTCCACAAACAATTTTGCTCATCATCTATGTGCCTAACTTCACTTTAGGGACTAGTTAGCAATATTTTATAAAACATTCAAGGTCCCTGTCCTCATGGAGTTATATTTAGTAGGGGCAGGAGGCAGGGAGAGACAGATAAACAAAAAATACATGGGGGAAATAACAAATGGTGCTAAGATGGTTTAAATAGAATTAAGTGATTGCAAGCGGCTATGTGGTTACTCTGCATTGGGTGGGAAAGGATGGTCACTGAAGAGAGAACATTTAGACCAAGATCTGAATTCATAGAGTCCTCCAGTTGATAAAGGAAGGAAGGGTGATCAGGCAGAGAAAACACCCAATGCAAAGGCCCAAATGCATAAAAAGCCATTGTGACTTTTGAGTAGGCAGCAAAGTGGAGAGTGATATGAATATGGTCAGAGAGGTCAGCAGAAGGAGGATTGTGAGGGTTTTAGAAGCCAAGGGGAGCTGTTTGGATTTTATTCTATGTGCTATCAAAGCAAATGGCGACTTTGAGCTGAGAACATATATGACTTGACTTATTTATTAAAACAATTTTAACTACTATGTTGAGAACAAATTGTTATGAGGAAAAGAGTGAATCATTGACAGTAATTAGAGGTCTTGTAGAGGTCTAGGCAAGACATCATATAGCTTGAATGAAAGTGATAGTGGTTGACATGGAAAGAAGTGGGTGGATTCAATATAAATTTTGGAAATAGAATGAACAGGAACTGCTGATTTTCTGGGAGACGGGAATAAAGGGAAAAGAGACATTAAAGGATTACTCCTAAACTTTTGTCTCAAACAGCTGGTGGTCTTTTTTACTGAGATGGGGAGGAATTCAGAGGAGTAGGTTTAGAATAGGGGTGTTGATGGTAGAAAATCAAGAATTCTCTTTGTTCTTTTAATATTAAGATGTCAAGTGGTGTTCCTGAAGGTGTAAAAGTTCTAAAATATGAAGAAAGCATGGCCGAAGGTCAAATTGGCTGAAGAAGTAAAAAATATTAAAGAAACTCAGCTTGCAATATGGGTCATGAATATCATCTTTATTCAATATCCACAAGATGGTTACAGATGAAGATAGGATATTGGTTAAAAATAAACTTGAAGAATGAATTGAAATTGTAAGGAACAAGGGCAGGTTGTATTATTGTCCCATTGAATATGGCAATCTACTGAAGCAGAGTATTAAGATATAGATTCAGGATTTTACAGCCAGCATGGCAGAGATGGACCTCCAACTTTGAGCTTGCATTTCTTACACATTCAACCCAATAGTTCTTTTCTACATCTGCATGTGTGAGTATGTGTGTGTGTTCCCTGTATAGCTTTTGGCTACTATTTCTCTAAGCAAACGTGATTCTAATGAAATTTGCTGAATTTCAAGCAGCAACACGTGTATGAAAGCTGCCCAAGTTGGATATTTGTGGAATGCTGATTTTCTATACATAGCCACATTTGGTAATTATCATCAGAACTATTCATGCAAGTTTAAAAGTGGAAATAGAATTGAGATATCCAACAGGGTTCTGTGTGAAACCTCAGATGACCTAGTGGCTAAACCTTAGAGTTAATCAGTCTTTTTAATGAATACATCATCATCAAATCATATGTGGCTAGCAACTCTTCTTAGTTCAACTTCTCCTGGAAACCCTCTTAACACAAACGTCTACCATTTCCTCTTTAAAACCCAACATGTAGGGTGGGGTGGCACTTCACTAACTGATGAGTGATAAGCAATTCATAATAAATATGCTTCAAAAACGATATGTCTGTGTTTGTATCCTTTCCCAATTTTATAAGTTTCCTAAGGTCTGTCTTCCTATGCTTTTTAAAAAAATGGCTCTCAAAGATTGAGCATATGGGTTTCATTAACAATTCCAATGGCTAGGTGTATTCGTTATTCAAAGTTTGGTGATGAAAACAGCAAATGTTTATATTTTGTGGGTTTCTGTCAGTCAGAAATCCGGAAGTGGCTCATCCAGGTAACTCTAGCCCAGGGTCTTTCACAAGGCAGCAACCAGGGTTGCCGTTAAACGCTAGACAGGTAGGACTTAGAAGATGAAACAGGAAGGTTTAGGAGGTATATGTTAAAGTCCTCCAAGGCCATTGTCTTCTTTGTGGGGAGGATAATAAATAATTAATTTTTGATAGAAAAGTATAGTCATCTGAAGTCTTGACTCAGGACAGGTCCACTTTCAAGATCATAGGCACATGGGTTTTGGCAGGCCTCAGTTGCTTGCCATGTGGGCCTCACCACAGGACTGCTTCATGACATGTTAGCTGGTTTCCCTCAAAAGAAAGTAATCCCAGAGAGGCAAGAGACAGCACCTTAGATGGAGGCCACCGTCTAACCACATATCAGAGGTGATGCCCCATTGCTGCTACCGTGTTCTGTTCATTTGAAGCAAGTCAGTAAGTTCACCTGACACTCCAGAGAAGGAGATTACACAGGGTTTGCATATCAGAAGGCAGGGGACATCTTACCGACTGCTTACCACGCAACTTGATTCATACTTTCCTCATTTTGCAGATGGAGAAACTGATATTCAATGAGTATTTTTTAAATTTGCCCAAATCCATGCCCCTCAGAAATGGAGCAACAGTGAATATAAACTTAGATTAGCCTGATTCCAAAAGTCCAGCACATCAAGCGCCAGTAGAATAGTATTATATCAATAACCATAGGCAAAATTGTGACTTAACTGTTAAGTTTATATAGAGGAAAAAATGGCTTAATGGGCTACCTCTCTATAACTTTATGAATCCTGTAAACATTTGTCAAAGACCCAAACTACACTATTCACTGTTATTACTATTGCCAATTCAACGGAGATAGAACAAAGTCCCTGACCTAGAGAAAGTCATAATTCAGTGGGGAAAACAAACCTAGGCCCAGAGTATTGCAATTCAAAAATAATTAATACTGTAATAGAACATAGAACTATGGAAACCAGAAAAGGTCAGAATAACTGCCTTAAGGTGCACATGGATATGACATTTGAGATGGGGAGCTGGGTCTTGATAGATGAGTGAGAGCCAAGGAGGAAAGTTGGAGGTGACTGACATTCTAGGAGGAAAGAACAATAGACAATGCTCTTCTCAGCATAGCACAGTCATTTAAAGGTGTGGGCTGTTTCACAACCACGCCTTATTATCTATGTAACCTTAGGAAAGTTTTTCAACCTACTGTGACTCAGTTTCTTCATCTATAAAATGGAGTACAAGAACAAAACCTACCCCCAGTATTATAAAGGCAAATGAAAATACAAAGAGCTTAGAATTTCTGGCACAAAGCAGTAAGCACTCAAAATGTTACCTATCATGATGTGAAAGGGCATGACTTTTTGGCAGGGTGCTTTCGGAGACATATTAACACTCACAATTAATCTTAATTTGTGGAATTTTTAAGTATCTAATAAGGATTTACGTTAAAGATTTTGGACTGAGCAGATATAGTAATCTCTCTGACTCCATTCCAAAGCCACAGATACATCTTTAAAGTTTTAAACGTATAACATAACAAACTTCAAAAGAAAGAAATGGAAATTTTTATGTGTCAGAAGTAAAGAACAGTCCATTGTGATGGTGATGATAAGAAGTTGAAGCTGTACAGTCAGTGGGATAAACCAGACTGATTGCAACAAATAAGAGTTAGAATTTAAACACCTACATAGAATGAGAGTTGAAGTCATAGATTTCATCTGTGGCAAGAAGTCTGAATTTGTCTTGTCTGTGAACTGAGACTGGAAAATCCAATTGCAGTTTATGGCTTATATGAAACTTTGGTATAAGAATGGGGTGGGACACTCACCATCTTTGGATCAGGAACTAAGCCAAGCTCCTCACTGGCTCACTGACAAGGTTGATAATATCATCAATATTATAATGGAACAGAATATAAGAATAGCTAATATAAGGTCTTCTTTCTGAGAAGGTCCCAAGGGGCCTTCTCCCAAGGAGTTAAACCCAAAACTACTAGAAATGAATGTGATGCATGAGGGAAAATATGAGGCATACTAAGTTTTCTGTTATGTTCAGAGGGGGATAGAGATATTGAATGAAAATACCTTATTGGAAAATAGTAGCTGAGTTCAAAATTTAAGGCTACGTTTCTACTTCTAGGTTAAATGGAGTAATTTATGGCAGAACAATCTTCCTAATAAATTATGTGATGTTTAAGTTCATGTGTCAACTTGGCACCTATATACATCTCCTTTAAGCATACTTAATTTCTAAAAAAAACCAATGACATTCATATATTTTTTTTTTGCCTAGCAATACTCAACTGTCCTGCATACAACTGGGAACACACTAACTTACCCAAGAATAGGTTGTTAGTCCTTGGGTAATTTCCATGCTTACACAGGATATCTTATAACATAAATACTATGAAGTGAAGTTAATAGAACTTATATCTTAGGATAAGGAGATAAGATAGGGAAGAAAACAAAGATATTTGCTTTAATGTATATATAAAACATACTCAAAACAAAACAAGGCAAATATATTCAAAACAATTATAGCCCTCCTTTCTGTAACTGGTCAAATGATTGTATTCTAACATTTATAACTGTCTTCTTCCACTACCCATTCCATATTCCCCACCTTCAACAAGCACCACAGCTGGCCACAATTCCTTGCCTGGTGGGGTGACCCACACCATCATTCTGGAAGTTTCTGGGCCATTAGTAGTCCTGCCTGGATTGGGTTGCTGCAGTTTTCCCTTGACTTTAATCACAGAGCATGGTAGTACTAAGAGTACTGGGGGATCTCCCGTATTCCAGGCAAACTCTTCTTTACCTCCATTTTGTAGTAGTCTTATTTCCTCTTGATAACCAGGATCAATCACTGCAAACAACACAGTAGCTACTTTCTTTGCCTGTTGATACAGAGGCATGAGGACCCAAAGTGGCCAGGTGGCAGCCTTAACTTCCAGTTCAATGGAATCACTGTCGTGTCTCTTGGTGGAAGCACTCTTTCTTTTGGAACTAAGACCTATAGACTAGCAGAGCTTAAGGTTGCATGGACAGGATGCAAACATTTTTCTGGTAGATGACTAGGGGTAATAGTGAGTTGTGCCACTGTCATTTCCACCCTTTGATTTCTGGTCCCATGAATCCTGGCTATGGGAAAAACAGCTCAATAGAATGGATGTGGATTTAGATCATACACAGCCTCCTGCAGAACACTGCCCCAGCCCTGCAAGGTATTGCCACCTAATAGTTGCCTTAATTGAGTTGTCAAAAGGCCACTCCACTGGTCAATCAATCCAGCTGCTTCAGGCTGATGGAAACATGATAAGACAAGAGAATTCTTTAAGCATGTGCCCATTACTGTATTTCCTTTCCTGTGAGGTGGGTTTCTTGGTCAGAAACAATGCTATGTGGAATGCCATGACTGTGGATTAGACATTCTGTAAGTCCACAGAGATAAATATGGCAGAAGCATTGCATGCAGGGAAAGCAAACTCATGTTCAGAGTATTTGTCTATTCCAGTTAGAACAAAATGCTGCCTTTTCTGTGATGGAAGTGGTCCAATGTAATCAATGTGCCACCAGGTAGCAGGCTGATTACCTTAGAGAATGGTACCTTATCAGGAACTGAGTGTGGGTTTCTGCTGCTGGCAGACTGGGCACTCAGTAGTAACTGTAGCCAGGTTGGCCTTGGTGAGTGGAAGTCTATGTTGCTGAGTCCATGCATAACTTCCATCCCTGCCCCATGGTCACTTTGTTAATGAGCCAACTGACAATGACAGGAGTGGATAGGGGAAAGAGGCAGACTTATATCCATGGAATGGGTCATCTTATCTACTTGATTATTAAGATCTTGCTCTGCTGAAGTCTCCCTCTGGTGAGCATTCCCATGGGACACTAATATCTTCATGGTTTTTTTTTTTGGCCCACTCAGAAAGGTCTATCCACATACCTCTTCTCCAGACTACTCTGTCACTAATTTTCCAGTCAGGTTCTTTCCAAGTCCCTGACATCAAGTCAAACCATTGGCCACAGCCCATGAATCAATATACAGACTCATGCCTGGCAATTTCTCTTTACATGAAAAATGAACATCCAGGTGCACTCTTTAAAGTGTTGCCCACTGGGAGGATTTCCCTTTACCACTGTCCTTCAGGGATATCCCAGAAAGGAGCTATAGTACTACAGCTGACTACTTTAGGGTGATACCTGTATATCATGCAGAACCATTTGCAAACCAGGCTGGAGATCATCTTCCTCATTCAGCTGATTGTAAGGAACTTCCCAAGAGGCCATAGCTGTGGGCTGGGAAAGAGAAGATAATGTGGTAGAAGTGGGGCCCCTGGGCATTTGGACCTCTTCCACATGTAACTTACTTGTGCCTTCAAAACCAACTTGAGCCCTATCTTGTATATATCACTTTCATGTTATGATGGAATGCTATTGTGCTCACCCAAACTTATGGCTTGATGGGTCAAACAACACCCAGTTCATGATGGCAACTTGGCAACTTTGTGGCCCATGGTTAGGCATTAGGTCTCTACTAAAGTCCAGTAGCAAGTGAAAAGTTGTTACTACGTTTTCTTTTGTGTTCAGAGGGGGGTAAATATATTGGATGAAAATACCTTATTGGAAAAATATAACTAAGTTAAAATTTAAGGGTGAATTTCTACTTCCAGGTTAAATGGAATAATTTATGACAGAACAATTTTCTTAATAAATTATATCTAGAAAAGCCAGTAAAAATCCCAAAGAACCCCAACATTTGTTTAAAAACATCAAAGAGCTGTGGATGAAGCAAATCTGAGAGGAAATAAAGTACGAAAGAGGGAAAAACCACAATGAAATGAGCTGATCATCTGAAATTACTTTGTTCTGGGGAATTTTTCCTGATTCTGGTGTAGATAATCAGATTATTTGCCTGAAACTCAAATTCAACTTAGTGCCCTGTATTTATCTGACTAACCTAGGCACAACTCAGGACTGAGAAATCACCAGAGCTTTTGACTGTAGAGACAAAATGGAAGATATGAAGTTTAGAATACTTATCTAGTGTTATCCTTGATAAATTTACTGATTATGAAGTTGTGTGGGATGGAAGTCTAAAAAGCTAAGTCAAAAATCTCTAAAAGAAGAGAAACTTCCCCCTTTACTGCTGTGAACAGAAAAATATCTACCAGGGGAGGAGTCCTGGTGAAAACACTAGTTCTGGGTGGAAAGCCCCAAAGGGCTGCACAATATGTAAGGGATGAACTAGAAGTAGACTGAGCTTTACCAAATTTCAAATTTAAGACCATTTGTCATATCTACCCAATCCCCAATTGCTCTGATCAGCCCACTTCACATTTCATTTGTCCAGCATTTTTTAAAAGGCTAAGAATTTCTGTATGTACCTTATCTTCTTGCTAGGAAAAAATAATCATCTTTGGGGCAAGATAAACACCATCCAGAACAAAAGAAACAGACCCACGATGATTTCGATATTGGAGATATCAGACAGGGGCTATAAACTAACTGTGATTACTTTGTTAAAGAAAATGGGTGATAACATGGAATATTTCAGTAGAAAAAATTGGTGTCTATGAATAAGAATCAAAAAGAAATTCTAGAACTGAAAGGTACAATAACTGAAATTGAGAATTCAATAGATGACTTTAATAGAAAATTGGATAACGTAAAGCAGAGGATTTGTGAACTAGAAGACAAATCAGTAAAAAATATGCATTTTGAGTTACAGCAAGAAGATATAATAGGAAATAAAAAGCATAAGACATATCTAGAACATGGTAAAAGAGAATAGCATACCTTTAGCCAGAGTCCCAGGAGAGGAAGGAGAGAATGAGACAGAGGTAATATATGAAGAACTATTGGCATAGAGTGTTCCAAAATTGACTAAAGACATCATATCTCAAATTCAAAAAACTCAGCAAACCCCAACCATAATATTTTGGGCACATTATATTTAAACTGATTTAAAGCAAAAACCAAGAGAAAATTTTAAAAGTAGATAAGGACTATATATATACACATATATATGCATATATATATGTTACTTTTGAAGGAACAGCAATATGAATAATGGATGAAATGTCACAGGAACAATAAACTCAGAAGATAATCAAATCTTTAAAGTGTTGAAAGGAAAAACAAAAACAAAAACGTGTATTCTAGAAATTCTCTTAGTGAAAATGTATTTAAAATGAAGATGAAATAAAGTCTTTTGAGGCACACAAATAGAATAAATAAACTTCTTTTTCAGATAAAGTTTCAAATGCCTTAAGAGGAGTCTCAAACCTAGAGAGAATCTGCAGATAGCAAACAATGGAGTCTAAGAAATAAATCTGTGGATAAATGAATAAGGACATCTTAATGTTACCTAGGCCCATCAATAAGACCCAAGAACCAGTGGAGCATCAGAGTTAAAATAGGATTATTTATATAAAATAGCATTTTTATTCCCCAAAATTGTTTCCAGATGCTGGGGATTGAAAAATGTTCCCAACAAAAGGCATGGTTAAGCCCCAACCCTTGATCCTGTGGCTGTGAACCCATTTGTAAATAGGACCTTTGAGGATGTTTTTAGTTAATGTGTGCCCGAACGGAATGGACCTTCATACAATATAGTTGAAGTTGCCATAAGCAAAGGAACTTGGACATGAGAGGAAGCCACAGGAAGCAGCAAGAAGTTGGAAGTCAGCAGAACCTGGTAGAGAAAGGAGAAATCATCGCCTTGTGCGTTGCCATGTGACAGAAAAGCCAAGGACCAAGGATCACCAACAGCCAGCCCAGAATGCCACAGACTTCAGAGAGAAAGTGTCACCTTGTTGATCACTCAATTTTGAGCTGTTCCTAGGCTCCAAACAATAAGCCAATAAATTTATGTTGTTTGAGCCAACCCATTGTATGGTATTTGTTTTAGCTGCTAGGAAAGTAAAACAGCAGACTTTTTGTTATACTGGGCATCATAATATGTTAATTAGTTTACATAAGTTTAAATTTGTTTGATTGATATTTGATTGGTATTTTTAAAATAAATTCTGAATTTGTTTTTCATGTCTCAAAGAGCACTACTGGCTGTTGATCGTTTTCTTAAGAGACCCTTCAAAGCCCAGATCTCTTTCTCCTGAAATCAAGATGCTACCATTCTGTTATTTACAAGTGTTTTATGCCTTAAAAATGGATCATTTTTTGTAAAACAATTAACCTTTAACTCGTGATTATAAAAACCTTGTGACAGATCCCCATTTTGTAACCCTCATCCTGTTTTACAACTTTATAGTCTCATGATCCCTAGACAGCCACTTAATGTTTATTAATGAAGGAACATGAGCCAGCCCCATCCCAATTACTCATTAACATAAACATGCCTGTTTATAGTTATACCATAAAACATCAGAATTGCTGCAGTTCGGGGAGGCAGATTTTAGGCTGTTAGGCCATCTGACCTGCTTGCTATACACTAGCAATAAACTTTTCTCTCTTTGAAAAAAAATGGATTATTTTATCTGTTTCTAATATGCATATGTTTTCCAGTTTATCATAGTCTTTGTATATCCTAATTTTGTGTCATTTGAGGTATCATGTGTTCTGCGAATTTTGTACGGACAGGATTACAGACAGAATTCTATAAGAAGCTATTTGACTTACACATATACTTACTCTGTGTATTGTTGCATCAACAAAAAGCTGTTGGGAATGAATCCACACAAATGTATTATCAAACAGTCTAGAGTCATCTTGAATCAATGGAAAAATGCATCAGATTTCTGAAAATGAAGATTAAATATTTCAAATATTTCAGCTATATCAAACCTACACACATTAATTTGTGGGTGTAATATTATTACCCCCAAAAGGGCACTTTTTGAAATTTAAAAAAAACACTAAAAATATGTTGATGAGACAGACTATCAAGTAAAGTTCTTTTTTGTATTGTTTTTTTTTTTTTTGCTTTGTTTTTCTTTAAAAGAGGAGCAGCCAGAATTTACTAACTATAGCTGGTACCAAAACATATTTAAATCAGCAGTAATTAATGCGGTATTGGGGAAAAAAAAGGTGTACAGAACACTTTAGGCAGGATTGTTTTATAAGTAAATACTTCTAGTTATTTCTGTTCCACAATTATTGAATTAATAAGTAAATCATTAAAATAGAAAAATAGAAAATGTTGGCGTTCTCAGAAACAATGTAAACATATCTGTGGGCCAAAAATACTATGAATGCACATGAGCCGAGCAAACCATTGATAAAGAGAAAATACTAAAAGTCAGAAAAACAGATATAATCTACAGGAGGACAACAATAAGAATGACCTCTGAGCTATCATTGAAAACAATGCAAGCCAAAACACATTCATACAGATTTTTAAAGTGCTGGAAGAAAACACTATTTTGCAGATCTATATCTAGTGCAAATATTACTTAAAAACAAAGGCAAAAATAAAGATATCTTCAGACAAAAAATGCTGAGGAGAGTTCATCACCAGTTGACTTGGATTCCAAGAAAAGTTAAAGGGAGTTCTTCAAGCTGAAGAGAAATGATACTAAACAGAAATTCAGATTCACACTAAACAATGAAGAGGGCCAGAAATGGAAGTCTACAGTGCAAATCTAAACATTGCTTAGTTTAACAAGCAATGGACTTCCCCAGGGACACCCTACACTCGCACACTTGTACCGGAGAGGAGAAAGGCTGAGAGAGGGCAAGGGAGCACTAATTTGTAATCCTTCTTGATTCCAAGAAGGAAAGTCTGCAAATTTTGTTTTGGTTTGCTTTGTTTATTTGGCCCCAGAGCCTCACAAATGCTTGGACCACCCTGGGATTCCTGGAATTGTCAGTGTATAAATTTTGCCAATTTGATGGATATGAAACTGTAGGTAATTATGGTTTATTTTACAATTCCAGGATTCTAATGAAGTTGAATATCTAATCAAATATTCATTGGTCATTTGTTTCCCTTTCTGAGAAATGCTGGTTTACATCTTTTGTTCAATATTTTATTGGTCTCTTTATCTTTTTCTGAATGATTCATATAAGTTCTTTTACTAGATTGAACTATGCAAAATTGTTAATATTCTATTTTTGATGTACAAAAGTGGAAATTTCATGAGGTTCAATCTAAGCTAGCTTGAAAAATAGTCTTTTTGCTTTATTTGCTTAAAAAAAAAACAATAAAAACTTCTCCCAGTTTATGCTTTTTCTTTTTACTTTATTTGTGGCCTCTCTGATTAACATGTTTTAAATTTAAGGTAGTCAAATGTATCAGTATTGTCCAGTAAGGTTTTTAGATTATGTGTCTTGTTTAAGAAATCTTCTTCAGCATTGTGATCATAAGGATATTCTCTCATATTTTTCTCTGAAAAATATTAAAATGACTTTCAAATTTAAGCTTTTAAGTAAATGGTATGGTGTCTTAGCTGCATCTTGAATTGTCCAAACTTGACTCGATATTATTTTGAAATATTATTTTGGTCATATTTATATATGTGGATCAGTTTGGGATCCATATTTTCTTTTATGGACTATTCCTTGGCAAATTATATTGCCTTGATTATTTGTCTTAAAAATAAGGCTTGATATCTGATAGGGTGATGTCCTCAATCTGGTTTCCTTGTTTTTTTTAATTAATTTTTTTTTTAATTTTTAAAGAAGCTTTATATTACATAAATGTTACATAAAAAAATAAGGGATTCCCTTATGCCCCACTCCCTCCCCTTCCCATACTTTCCTACATCAACAATATCTTTCATTAGTGTGGTACATTTGTTACAATTGATGTAAACATATTGAAGCATTGCTACTAACCATGGACTACAGTTTACGTTATAATTTACACCCTGTCCCATACAATTTTGTAGGTTATGACAAATTATAAAATGGCCTATATCCATCACTGCAATGTCATGCAGGACAACTCCAATGCCCTGAAAATGTCCCCATATTATATCTATTCTTCCCTCTCCCATCCCTCAGAATCTCTGGTCGCCACTACCTTTATATCTTGTTTCCTTCTCAAGGAGAGTCTTTGTTATTCTTTGTATTTGACCTACCAAATAATTTTAAAATTGTTTGTCAAATTCCACAAAATATTTGTTGGGTTTTGTTTAGGGCTGCATTGACTCTGTAGATAATCTGGGGAGATTTGACTATGCAATGTTAACTTATTAAAAGGGCTTAACAAAAATATGGTAGAATAATTCTAATAATTTGCCTGAGGAGTCTTTGAAATCTTGTTGGATTTTTGTTAAAGTGACCTATATATCATGTAAAACCCATCTTCTTTGCTAGTGCCTTATTTTAAAATGCACTCTTAAAACTTTTCTTGGTGTTTGGATGGCATATATTCTTTCACTCTTTTTACTTCCAATTTATATTTAATCTCTTTTACATAGGCAATAGTTGGTTTTATTTTGTTGCTGTTTTTTAAAATGCCAGCCTGTCAATTACTGTCTTTTTAAAATTTTTATTTTAAACATTTATTTATTTACTTTTATCCATTTTTACACTCCTCCCCCTGTTTTTGCGTCCATTCACTGGGCAATTCTCTGTGTCTGTTTCCTGTTCTCCCTTCTCATCCTTCTCCTCCTGTCTTCACCAGGATTTGATCCTGGAAACCTCCGACTTGGGAGAAAGGTACCCTACTACCTGTGCCACCCTAGTTCCTGATTTTTCGGTGCTTTTGTTATGTCATCATCTTGCTGTGTGGCTCGGCGGGGCCTCACGGAGCACCTGGGCGTGGGGCCTCCGGGGCTTGCTGGCTCTCGGGGCCTGATGGCACACCCATGCATGGGGCCTGGCCGCCTGCGTGCCTTCTATATTTTTCTATATTTTTAACGGGAGGTCCCGGGCGTCGAACCCAGGTCCCTCCATATGGGAGACGGATGCCCAACCATTTGAGCCACATCCACCCCCATTTATTGTCTTTTAATGCAGTGATTAGTCCATTTAAATTTAATGTAACTATTATAATTATTGGTATAGTAATGCTTTTTTGTCCAATCTCTTCTTTTTCCCATTGTTCTTCTTTTTCTCATTTCTTTGTGATTAATCAATTATGTATTATTACTTCATTCTAAATCCTGTATTTTATTTTTGGTTCATATTTTTATATTATTTAGTTACTCTAGATATTACAGTATTTGTCCTTTATGAATTGCAGTCGATCTTGAATTAGTATTTTACCATTTCATGAACAACATAAGAACGTTACACTAGAATGATTCCATTTATCCTTCTCCCACTCTGTGCTATCATTGTTACGTGTCTTACTTCTGTCTGTGTTATATGGATTCTAACACATTGATATTGCTGCAGTTTTAAAGTCAATAGTTTTTTATGTACTAAAATGATCTTTCATATTTACTACTATATTTTCCCTTTTACATGCTCATTACTGATTTCTGAGTTTCTGTGCTTCCATTTCAAATTGTTTCCCAATGGTCTAAATAATTCCCTTTTGTACTTCTTGCAGTGTGGGTCTGCAGAATAAATTTTCTCAGCTTTGTTTTCCTGAGAATGTCCTTATTTTTCCTCTTCACTTTTGAAGTATATTTTCGCTGGCTTTAGAATTCTAGCTTGCCATTGTTTTTCTCTTTTAAGAATCTAAATATCTCATTTTATTGTCTTCTGGTTTCTATAGTCTCCATTGGTTACTCACTTGCCATTCATATTGTTATTCCCCTAAACAATAGATGCTTTAAAAAATTATTTCTCTTTGTTTTCTGGCAATTTAAGCATGATGTGCCTAGGTATGGTTTTATTTATATTTGATTTTTTGGGTGTCCTTGTGATTTTTGGAGCCTGTGTTTGGAGATCTATCATTTTTTGGGGGGTGGGGGGTGGGGGGGAATATTCAAGTATTATTTCTTCAAATATTATTTCATACCAGTCTTTCTCCCCTCTTCTTCTGGGATACCAATTACATGTGTGTCAGACCGTTAACAATGTCATGGACTTTGTTTTTTTTGGGGGGGTTATAAATACTTTTTATTATCTGTGCTTCATTTTGTATAGCATTTATTTGTGTGTATTTGACTTCTCTAAGTCTCTCTTCTTCTGTATCCATTCTTTTATTCACTGCATCCAATAAATTCTTAATTTCAGATAATATATTTTTCAAGTTCTAGAGTATATAATTGATTCACTTCAGGTAATCTATTTCTCTGTGGAAGTATACTAATATTTTTATCTACTGTGTCCCTCTTTTCCCATATTTTATTTAATATTAATATAATCATTTTTAAATTATCATCTATAATTCCTATATATGGGTCATCTTTGGGTTTACATCTATTGACTGTTATTTTAGTTCTTGATTATAAGTCACATTTTCCTGTTTTGTATGTCTCATAAATTTGATTGCATGGCAAGCATTTTTTATAAATAACTATAGATACTGAAGTAGGTAGTTTTCCCCCCAAGAGAAGTCATTGCCCTATCATTTTTAAGCCTGCTATGATGAGAGATTGATCTTAGGAATTGAGCCAGCTTAATTTAGTTTCAATTCAAAATGGGTTTCAAATGACTCTAGAATATGATTTGTCCTGTGTGTATTCCGGTAGTTTTCTATGCATTTGTATACGATGAAGCACTTTCTTTGCTTTCCAACTTAGCTTCCATCTTTCCAAGCTGATTTAGTACTCTGCAAATGAGGACAAACTGGCAGAAGTGGAAGACTCATTGTGTTTGTGGAGCCCCTGTAGGTTTCAACCCATTATGCCAGCCCATGTGGTTTCTCCTTCCCTCAGAAGATTCTCTCTGACTATAGCAAGCCTAATATTCCATTCCACCTGGGCCAGACACAAAAAATGGGTACAAGGAAAAAAGCAGCCACCAATCTCCATTACTTAGGAAGGGCTCTTCCATACCTGAATTTAGTTCTTTTAGAGTTTTTTTTTTTTTCTTCTACAACTCTCTGATGTCTCTAAAAATGTTTGATTTTTTTCACAATGGATATGGTGGCAAAATAGTTTGCTCTTATATTCTACATTCTTCTTCAGTATAGAACTCCATAATCCACTTTTTTCCTCATTATTTTGTCAACATTTAAAAATACTAATAATATATAGTGTGTAATGATAGAGAGAAAAGACAATCTAAAATACATATTGGTGAGGATATAAATTGATAAAACATCTTTAGGGGATCATTTAGCATTATCTTTCCACATTTAAAATGCCCATACTCATTACCCAACTTCATGGAATTTATCCCACAGAAATATTTATTCATGTACATACAGTTATATAAAAGCATTTCCACAATCACATCAGGAAACCACTTTTAATAGATTTGTGATTAGACAAATTATAGAACTTTCATAGTCAACTATGCAATGGGGCCATTAAAAGGGCTGATATAGATGGAAAGAGCTTGAAGACATTGTTAAATGAAAAGAGCAAGTCTCTGAAAACTGTTTATGATTCCATTTATCTAGGTATAAAATATTAACATGTGTGTGCAGGGAAGAGAGAGAGAGAGAAAGAGAGAGAGAGAGAGAGCCTGCATTCCAAAGCTTAAAGTAAGGATTAGAAACAAGCACACTGAATTGTCAGTAATGGTACCAATGGGGAGAGTATTGCGACCTGGATAGTTTGAGAGGCTTTCATGTTTCATTCCGTACTTATGACTTGAACCTTTTACCGTAAGTATTTCTTGTATAATAATTGGGCCAAACAAAATATATAAAAACATTGAACAAATAGAATGAAATATTTATCAATTTTTAAGGAACATTTTTAATTTTGGAAATGATTTAGAAAATTCCAAAGAAATAAAACAAATTTAACTACTTAAAAGTGAAAACCTATAAATGTAACTCAAAAGAAAGGCAATAAAACTATATTGTCAACAGATTTGAAAAATCATGTAAAACATAATATGCAATGTAAAACTCACAATTTCAAAAAAATACTTTTAGACTCCAGTTATTCAATGTACAATATTCACAAAGGAATATTAAACACAATAGAAATTATCATTAAGCTGACAATTAGAAAAATTTAGCCTCCATCAAAACTAAATAAAATACATATAAACTCTTTGAGTTCCATTGTTTATCTATTAAAATTTCCATACCATTTCATCAGACTCATAATTCTCAGGGCTGTCAAGATAAACATAAAATGGTGCTGATGTTAACATGAATTGTTATCATTTTAAAATGAAATTTTATAGCACCTAATTACCGCCATATAATGCTCATATCTCCTGATCTCCTAAACCCATTCTGGGGAATGTGTTCAAATAAATCTATCCAAGAAGTTAAGAAAAATCTATATACATTAGATATTCATTTCCAGATTATATATAAAGCCAAAAATTTAAGGCTATCTACATGTTCAATATTAAATTAATATATTAGCACATATCTATATGAGAGAATAGTATATATTCATTTAAAATTGTGCTTGTGAAATCTAAAAACATAAAAAACTGATATTGATATATTGGTAAATTAAAGAACAACATTGGAAAATGTAGGTCTACCACATGCAAACATGAAAAAATATACATTTGTGTAGTCAAGGATTAGGAAGGGATGAACAAAAATGGAAGTACTTATTCTCTTAGTATGATAGGCTTATTATTAGTATGTGATATATTTCTCTTTTAAAGTATCTTTAATGTCATGGATATTTAGAATCATAATAGGGGACTAAGAATTCATGCATAGCTTTTTGTTTTGCATGAAAAGCATTGTCTACAATTTCAGAAACACATCTTTTTTTTTTTTCTCTCCTTGAAAATTGGGATGTATCTTTGTTCTGAAATTTTTAGGAACATTATCATTTCTTGTGATGTTTAAAAGTACAGATTTTATTTCTACATCACATCACTGAAAACTTGCTAATTACTGGGAATAAATTATTTTAGACGTGAATTTCTTAAAAATGGCTCCATGGTTCTCTATCATCTTCTTTCCTAATTTAGATTTCGAAACCCTCTTAATTGCTTTTTAAATAACTTTTTCAGTTTAAGGAACATTCTTCTTGAAGTAAAAGATAGAAGTAAAATATTATTTATGTCATTTTGCTTTTGCCCTGCCATCTGATAACATTATATCATTACTCCCAAGTGGTCACCTTCCACATTCATCTTCCTGTTCCAAATATAGCTTGAAAAGCCCTTTTTGTTTTCTTTAGTATTTCTGAGCCTTTGCCTTCCTGATTCTATTGTTATAAGCAGATTTCTGACATGCTTCCATCCATGATTTCGTGCCCCTCCTTTCATTGTTGGTGTATGTACTTTTTAAATTTTAATTTTAAATCTAAATTTTATATAGAATGATTTGCACTGACACTTTGGCTATGTTCAATATCTCTCCTCTTTTTAATTCTCTCTTGATCATTTCACTTAAGGGAACTTCCTAACACCCATCATCTATCTTCATAAAATTTCAGGCATTGAGATCATATCTATTTTTTTTTTCTAGTTTAAGGAAGGAAAAGAAGAAAATGGGAAAGATGATTATTTTTAAAGCAAAACTATCTCCTATAGATGTGCCAGAGAGTAGTTTAAAATATAGCTTTATTTCTATAATAACAAAAATAATTGAAAAAGCAAAGACTTCTTCACTGTTGTTTTAATGATGCTGAGACACAGTAATGCAAAGGTTACATATAAATACTTTCAGTGGGATCACAACACCACAAAATTCTATGACTTTTTCACAAGTCACTTGTTTCTAATTGCATTCTAACTCCTACTATGTGAAAGCAAATCGGGCTGATTAGTTAAAAGAAAAATAATGATAAAGTGACTAATTTTTCTGTAGAAATTTTCAATATTCTTTAAAAAAAAGACTTTTGGTTACTAGGAATGTCTATTGTCTCAGTTCATTCAAAGACAAAGCTAATGAATGAATAAAGTAAATGTTTTTTCAGTCTGCTTCCAATATCTTTGTCTTCCTTCAATAAATGTTCACTTCAAAACAATAGACTTGTCAGGTATAACAAATTTAATTTAATTTTGATGTTTGGAAAGCTCGCCTCCAGGGATTGTTTTCCAACATTTTCCTATTCCCAATATAATTAATTGAATTCAAAACTTCTGTACTAATGTGTATTTCTGAATATAAAACATTTTTATTGGAGATATTTCATGATAAGTTGGATAAATATTTAAGGCTTTCAATCTGTTGTAACATTCAAAATTTAAATGTAACCTGAGTTCAACATAAAATTCTAAATAGAATGTAGTGGTTTAGTACTATGTCTTCTCATGAAAATGTAGCCAGTCATGAAGTAATTGCCACACTTATGCCAAGACTCCCAGCCTAAATTCAGCTTCTTTGGTGATCAGACAGGTTATCCTCTCCCTTTTAAGTGATAGACAAGGGGGTGTGTATGTGGATTTCCATGTGTTACTAATGAAAAGAGAGAAACCTTTTATGTGAAAGTTACAACTCAATGGAAGCTCATGGT
>PVKH010003935.1:0-24135 GCA_004027955.1 Chaetophractus vellerosus
TGTGTGTGTGTGTGTGTGTGTGTGTGTGTGTGTGGAGGGGTGAGGGTTCTTAAGTGAATTCAGCCAGCAGAGCCTACTTTCAGTCGCCACTATGCAGATTCACACACAGGAACACAGGAAAGACCAGACTGAAACACCTCTGTGGAAAGGTTTGCTGATGAGTGCCATCTGCTGGTACATCAGGAAATTGCATGGGCAGAAACTGTTCTCTCTTCTATCTGTATCCTAACCCCTGGGAGAGAATCTGTGCCTCATTAGTGAGTGCTTGGCTTAATTTTGATAACTTAAATTGAGCAATTTTAAAGACAGAATAAGTTGAACCAAATATCAAAGAAGAACTGTGAAAAAAATAAGCAAGAGAGAGAAATTGGCCATCAGAGTAAATTCACCAACACATTTAGATGCTTAGACATCAGCAAAAAATTACAAGCCATACTAGGAAACAGGAAGGGATGGCTCAGCCAAAAGAACTAACCAAATATCCTGAATAGATACTTCAGATTTCTTGGGTTTAAGAAAATTAATCGTTAATAATCATTCAACTGTCCTAAGTCACTTCAAAGTATTTAAAGAAAATATGACTAAGGAAATAAAGGATGTTAAGAAGACACTGCATGAGCATAAAGGACAATTTGGAATCCTGCAAAAAAAATAACAGACCTTATGGGAATGAAAATCAAGATAGATGAGATTAAAAATACATTAGAAATAAACAACAATGAATAGAAATTCAGTAGAAGCACATAAGAGCATATTTGAAATGCTTGAAGACAGAATTGGTGATTTTTAAGACAGAACATCTGAACTGGAATAGACAGAAAAACAGAAAGAGAAGAGAATGGATAAAATACTCGCTCTATGGCTAACACTCAGCCTCTTTCACCAGCCTCTCCTGTCATTGCCCAATTGGCTTATGAACAAAGTGGCCATGGAGGTAAGGATGGAGGTTAAGTATGGGCTCAGCAACATTGAATTCCCCTCACCAAAGCTGACTTGGCTACAGCAAATGCTGAATGCACAATCTGCCAGGAGCAGAGAACCCACTCCGCCACAGATATGGCAAAATTCCCTGAGGTTATCAGCCTGGTAATTGGTGGCAGGTTGACTACATTGGACCACTTCCACAGTGGAATGGGCAGTTATTTGTTTTAACTGGAATCAGGCACATAATCAAGATATGGGTTTGCATATCCTGCATGCAATGCTTCTTCCAAAACTACCATCTGTGGACTTACTGAATGTCTTATCTACTGCCATGACATTCCACACAGCATTACTTCTGACCAAGGAACCCATTTCACAGCAAATGATGTGCAGGAATGGGCACATGCCCATGGAATTCACTGGTCTTCCTATGTTCCCTATCACCCTGAAGAAGCTAGGTTAATAGAATGGTGGAATGGCCTTTTGAAGGCTCAATTTTGGCACCTACTAGGTGGCAATACTTTGCAGGGCTGGGGCAATGTTCTCCAGGAGGCTGTGTATGATCAAAACTAGCATCCAATCAATGGTGCTGTTTATTTCATAACTAGGATTCATGGGTTCAGGATTGAAGGGGTGGGAAAGGGCATGGCACCACTCAATATTACCCCTAGTGACCCACAAGGAAAATTTTTGCTTCCTGTCCCTGCAATCTTAAGCTCTGCTGGTATATAGGTCTTAGCCCCTAAGGAACGAATGCTGCCACCAGGGAACACAACAATGAGTCCATTGAACTGGAAGTTAAGACTGCCACCTGGCCTCTTTGGGTTCCTCTCACCTCTGAATCAACAGGCAAAGAAGGGAATTACTGTACTGGCTGGGTTGATTGATCCTGACTATCAAGGGGGAAAAGGACTGCATCTACACAATGAGGGTAAGGAAGAGTGCCTGGAATACAGGAGATCCTCTAGGGCATCTTAGTACTGCCATGCCCTGCGATTAAAGTCAATGGAAAATTGCAACAACCAATCCGAGCAGGACTAACAATGGCCTAGAATCTTCAGGAATGTAAGTTTGGGCCACCCCACCTGGCAAACAATGTCAGCCAGCTGAAGTGCTTGCTGAAGGTTATGGGAACATAGAATCAGCAGTGGAAGTAGGTAGTGATAAATATGAACTTCAACCACATGACAAGTTACAGAAATGAGAACTGTAACAGTCATGAATTTTTGTTCCTTTTTTTGTTATTATTATGATTGTATATGTACATAAAACAGATTTCTTTGTTTTCTCCCCCAACATTTTCCCTTATCATATGACAAGTTGTATTAGTTTCCTGTCGAAATATTTAAGGATGGCAAATTTAAGAGTGAATATTACCCAAGGATTTGCACCATATTTTTTTGGGAATTAATGTGTTTCCGGTTGTACACTGGAGAGTTGAACATTGTTAGGTGGAAATATATCTGTTATAGTTTTTACTTAGAGACTAAATATGGTTTAAGCTAATGTGGATAGCTGCTGAGTTGACAAGGGGTAGACTGTGATGTTAAGCTAATGTGTCTACTTGGCCAGGTAATTGTGCCCAGTTTGTGATCAAGCAAGCACTGGGCTAATTGTAATACAAGGACATTTATGGACTTCAGTAATCAGTGAGTTTACTGCATAGATGGCTGATTACATCTATGATCAACATGGGAGATTGTCTTCAGCAATGAGTGATGTTCTAACTAATCCGTTGAATGCCTTAAAAAGGGAAGTGATTTCAGCATTCAGAGAGAATTTCTCAGCTCATCTTTGAACAACCAGTGTGTCCCATAAGCTCATTAAGGACCTTCATTGGACTTTCTTCGGCTTGCCTGGTTTGCAGCCTGCCTGCGGTACCTGGACTTGTGCATCCCCATGGTTACGCGAGAAACTCATAAAATTTCATACTATTTGCAGAAATATCCTGTTGATTTTGTTTTCCTAGAACACCTTCACTAACACAACCAATGATGTTGAACATCATTTCATGTGCTTAGTAGCCATTTGTATATCTTCTTGTCAAGTCCTTTGCTCAGATTTAATTGGGTTATTTGTTTGTTTATTGTTAAATTGCAACACTTATTTTTATATTCTAGATGTTAAAGTTTTATCAGATATGTGATTTGCAATTATTTTCTCCCATTCTGTAGGTTGTCTTTTGCTTCCCTGTTAATGTCATTTAATGTGCAAAATTTTAAATTTTGGTGAAGTTAATGTTATCTGATTTTGCTATGATTTCTCCTGCTTTGGATGTCATATCTAAGAAATCACTGCCAAATACAAGATCATGAATCTTTTGCCCTGTTTTTTCCAAGCATTTTATGATTTTTAGCACTTACCTCTAGTTTCTTGATCTATTTTGAGTTAATTTTTGTAAATATGGTGTGAGGTAGAGATCTAATTTCATTCTTTTGCCCGTGAATATCTGGTTTTCCCAGCGTCATTTGTTGAAGAGACTATTCTTTCCAGACTTAATATACGTATACTTATTTAATTCTTTGATTTCATTCAGCATTGTGTTATAGTTTTCATTCTACAAGTTTTTCACTTCTTTATTTAAATTTATTCCTAGATAGCTTTTTTCTTTTAGCTACTACTCTAAATGGAATTATTTTCTAATTTCCCTAACTGACTGTTCATTGTGGGTGCATAGAAAACAACATATTTTTGCATGTTAATATTGTGTGTTACAATTTTGCCAGATTTGTTTGTTAGCTCTAAATGTTTTTTCCCTTGCCTAATTACTCTGGATATGACTTCTAGTACAATATTGAATAGCAGTGCTGAAAGTGACATCTTTATTTTTATTCTTGATCTAAGGGAGGAAACTTTGAGTCCTTCACCATTGAGTGTAATTTTAGCCATGAGTTTTACATGAATTTCCTTTATCTTATTGAGGAAGTTTCCTTGAATTCCTATTTTTAAGGTTTTTTCCCCATGAAAAGGTGTTGGATTTTGCAAAATTCCTTGTCTGCATCAATAGCGATTATTATTTGTTTTTATTTTACCTCCATTCTCTTAATGTGGTATACTAACTTATTGATTTTTGTATGTTGAACCACCTTTGCATTCCTGTGATAAAACTCATTTGGTTATGTTCTATAATCCTTTCAATATGCTGTTGCTATTGATTTGCTAGTATTTTGAGGATTTTTGTATCTATACTTATATTGGAAATTGTTCTGTAGTTTGCTTGTGATGTCTTTATTTGGCTTTAGTATTAGAGAAACGTTGGCCTCATGGAATGAGTTAGGAAGATTTTCCTCATCCTAAATTTTTTAGAATATTTTGTGAAGGATTGGTCTTAATCCTTCTTTGAATGTTTGGTAGATTTCCCCTGTGAAAGCATCTGGCACTGAAAGATTCTTTATTGGGAGGTGTTTTGATTGCTGAGTCAATCTCTTTATTTGTTTTAGGTTTGTAGATATCTTCAATTTCTTTCTGAGTCACTTTAGGTTATTTATGTATTTCTAGCAATTTGTCCATTTCCTCTAAATTATGTCATTTGTTGGTGTACATTTGTTCATGGTATTCTTATATATTACTTTTAATTTCTGTAAGATCAGTAGTAATGGCCCCATTTTCGTTTCTGATTTTATTTGCAACCTCTTTCTTTTTGTTTATTTGCAGTCTAGCTAAAGTTTTGTCAATGTTATTGATGATTTCAAAGAACCAATTTTTGGTTGCACTGACTTTCAATTGTTTTTCTATTCTCTATCTTATCTATCTCTGCTCTAATAATTAATATCTCCGTCCTTCTACTAACTTTAGGTTTGTTTACTCGCCTTTTCCTCCTTCCTCAAGGTATGGAGTTAGGTATTGATTTGAAGAAAGATCTGTCTTCTTTTTTAATGTAAGCATTTACCGTTATAAATTTCCCTTGGAGCACTGCCTTTGCTGCATCCATATATTTTGTTAAGTTGTGTTTACATCTTCATTCATATCTAAGAATTTCTTGATTTCCCTTGTGATTTTTTTCTTTTACCCAATGTTTGTTTAAAAGTGTATTGTTTAATATCAATGCACCAGTGAATTATTTTCTTCTCTTACTGATTTCTATCTTTATTCAATTGTGGTCAGAGAAGATGCTTTGTATGATTTCAATCTTTTTAAAGGCATTGAGACTTGTTTTGTGATTTTTAATAATGTTTATGTTAAATCCATATGAACTTGAGAAGAATGTATATTCTGCTGCTTTTGTTTGGAGTGTTCTATACATGCTTCCTAGTATTTTTCATGTCCTCTCTTCCCTTTTATACCATCTGTATAGATGTTCTATCCATTATTTAAAGTGGTATATTGAAGTCTCCAACTATTGTAGAACTATTTTTCTCTTTATTTTTGTTAATGTTTGCTTCATGTATTTAGGGCTTATATTTTAGGTACATATGTGTATATTATGTTTTCTTGTTAGATTGATCCTTTTAAAAAATATATACTGTCCTTCTTTATCTCTTTTTCTCACTTGAAGTATATTTTGTCAGATATTAGTATAGCCATCCCAGCTAGCTTTTGTTTACAATTTGCATGGAATATTTATTCCATCCCTTCACTAAACATATTTGTGTCTTTGGGCCTAAGATGAGTTTCTTGTGAACAACATATAGTATGATCCTGCTTTTCTATCTATTTTGTCAGTCTCTGTCTTTTAATGGAGATTATATTCCATTTATATTCAAAGTAGTTCCACATAAAGTAATACTTTACTCCTACTCCATTTTTTGTCTTTCACAATCTCTATTGCTGCCTTATTTGTTTATAGTTGATCTTTTGTCGTGAAACAGGTTAAGCACCTTCTCATGTTCTTTACTGTGTATTTTTTTTAGTTATTTTCTTTGATGTTACCATGGATTTTACATTCAACATTCTTAATCTATGAGGATCTTGTTTTACTTGATATCAACTTTTAACTTCAATAGCATATACAATCTCTGCACCACTTTTATACCCCACATGCATTTTGGGTTGGGCATCCCAAGAGTGCCTTGAGTCAGTCTTCAGGGATCAGGTTAGAGCAGACATACAAATACACTAAGTTAAATGTGCTAATATCCAGATACCAAGGCCCTGCATTGGGAATGTGAGCTACCATATTGGGAATGCAGGCCCCTGAGCCACTATCAGTCCCACAGATTGCTGTCTGGAGCTGGTTGTAGGGGAGTGCTCAGGGAAAAGACATGTACTGTACAGCTTTCCTACAGTTTCTAAGTTTTCTTTTTCTTGATTCCAGTTTTGCTTGGTTGTTATTTATCTTTGATTATTTTCCAGTGTTCTGGGAAAGTTTGTCTCACATATTCTGCTTGTTTTTTTTTTAATATTTCTATTGATGGGGTTGCACTATGTTTGTGTTAATCCTCTATCATGCTGGCATCATTGTCCCACAAGACTATCTATTAACACTAATCACCCAATCAAATTAATTCTCCTTCATTCTTCTGGATTAGGACTACATTAGAGAGTGTTAAGAATTTTTTCCCACTTACCTAATCCCCTACATCATATTCTAAAGTTACTTTAAATAAAATTGCACACCTATGAACATTTAATACTCATTAATTCACATATGTTCACATCATGCATCATTATCAAAAATATATAGATTTTTTTTGTTTACTTTCATAATCTATTTTCTCTCTGTAATGTAAAGATGCATGAGTTTATATTTTATGTATGTAAATTCAGTGCTATATTTCCAGAAAATAAAACAATAACTGACTCATAATATACTCAAAGAATGTTTGTTGAATGGATAATTATTGCTGCTGGAGAAGTTAGTACATAAGGTATTAATGGACTTTTTTTATTCCTTTATTATTTTGACTCTTAATTCTTACTACCAGAAGATGATATTTTTCCAAATCTTATCAAACAATAATATAATTCCTCCTTATAATACTCTTAAACACTTGGCTTTTTTTGGTCATTAATTAGAATTGAAAATTTGATATCTACCCATCCCACCATTACTTCATTGAAGATATGTTTCTTAGTCTTTTATTTTAATAAACTAAATTCAAATACCATTTAGTAGTCACTAAATTAAATAATATTTGATTCTAATTATAACAAATGCAAGACCATGGTTTAAAAAATGGAATGGTAAATATAAATATAGTTAATGGTTCCACTCACAAGGGCTATATAAGATAAAAGAATAGAAGTATAAACTGAAATCATGAACCAAAAGTCTGTTACCACATGTTGGTGCAGGATGGTTGCTGATGTCCGCAAGGGTTCAGCCTTCCTTAACCCTCTTTAGGCTCCCTGGGCCCTGCTCCTGATCTTAGCAGTAGGCTGTTATAAGCCTTGTCTCTCTCCCCAGGGCTCATTTCTTTCTGGGCCCAGCTGCTCTGCTCTTTTCACAATGTCAGTTGTAGACTATCAGGCTTATTCTCCTCCTGGGATCTCTGCTGTGTCTAATGGAGCCTTTTCTCTTTCCTCACATATTTGCTTCTCTTTGTATTTACTTCCCAGGGCTTCAGCATCAAAACTCAAACCCTTTCCTGTGCCCTATCATTTTTTCTGTGAGTCCCTGCCCACAAGGGTACAGGGACTCAATGCCCTACTGGCTGAATCTAAACCCCAATTTTGGGCCGACTGTATAGCCCAGTGGATAGGGCGGGTACACCACATGGGGGGCCCCGGGTTCGGTTCCCGGGGACCACTCCGAGCAGGCAGACCACCTGAGAAGGCAGAGCTGCCATGGGCAGGACCAAAAAAAGCCGCCACGGGCAGGGCAAAGCCGCCACGGGCAGGGTGAGCCGCCTGCAAACGGAGGCGCCTGCAAATGGAGCAAAAAGCCACCCGGGAATGGAAGCAGACCTGCCCACAAGCGGGGCAAAGCCACCTGCATGGTGACCTGGCTCGGCGCGTCGCGGAGACAGAGCAGACACAGAAGAACGCAGAGAAATGAACACAGCAAGAGCAAGCAGAAAGGGGGTATATGTAAGCCCCCCCAAAAAAAACCCAATTTTAATTTAATCAAGTAAAAGTGAAACCTCTGAACCTAATACAATCTAATATGCCCAGAGGAAGAGGCCAGTTTACAAACATAATCCAATATCTATTTTTGGAATTCATAGGTAATATCAAACTGCCACACCATATTATTCTATAAATGTTATCATAGTTGCAAACAAAATCCTATTGTGTTTTTTAATGTGCTAATCCTGTAAAGACCATGACATTTTATTTAAAGAAAAATAAATAGAAATTTGCCCTAATAAGTGTACTTATAAGTTACAAAAGTACAATGAACAAAATGCTGCTATTTTATGCAAAGTTTAATAATGAAGCTGTAGAGCCAAATATAATGTCCTCAAATAGCTGTAAGTTTTTGTAGAGTTTTGTGTGATGAGCTATATTTTAAGTAAATTTTGAGGTAAAAATGATTTGGGTTAAAAAAGTATGTTTGATGTTGTCTCAGCTCTTGCACAAGAAAAATTCTAAATAGACTGAAGATGTAAAAAATAAACAATTAAAGACATGAAAATAATTGAAAAATATTTGTATCACTTTAGACTTATAAAGGTCATACTAAGCATAACACCAGATTATAAAAGTATTGATAATTATTGCTAAATAAAATAAAAGTTATACACATTGTAAAATACCATAAACAAAATTTAAGAAACATTCAAAACTGGGAAATAGATTTTTCCATATATGAAAGATAGAGTTAACAGAATTTAAAATAAAAACAATTTCTAAGTTTAGCTTATGGGGATACAATGGTACTCTACTTTGGATCAAATACATACTTTTATAACATATATGGTTGGAAATATGTTTCTACTTACTACTACAATTGTATCCTGAGGAAATGGTCTGGCTTATCATCAATCACATGTATAAAGTTATAAAAATTCTTAAAACTGTAATTTTTACAACAAAGAATAAACTGGTGGTACTAACTGCAAAAGTAAGAACAAAATTTCATGAAGTTCTGTCATTAAATACTGATAGAATATCTCTATGTATTGATAATTAAAGATAGCCATAATACATTGGAAGAAAATGATAGAGTATGGAACATTTTTTGTGAGTTTTCTTATGTACTTTTATATTTTACTGGAACTATCTCTGACATTACTTTAAATAAAAATTTACACTGGTTATCTCTGCTCTTTTTTCCTTTTAATCTTCATATTTTTCATAAAAATCATGAATTACTTAGTGAAAACAAAACAAATGAAGGGGTCTTATGCAAGTTCCATTGCCTTAGATAATATAGGAAAAATAATAACAGACATGTTATAATTTAACTTATGTTGCCCAACACCATCACAGTGTGTCAGATGCAATTACTACATCTTATTTTCTCTGAAGGCACTGTCCCTATTGCTCTGTGTAAGGCTGATTGCCAAAACTGATTATATTGAGGATCCCATAGTGACTTCTAAAACTGGGTCACTAAGGCCTCTTGTTTATTGACTCTACTGATTCCATTATAGATGGAATATATAAAGTAAATAGCTATAATGTTTAGTACTAAATATGTTTCCTGACTGATAATTTCAGAATCATGTCATAGTTCATGACAGCCCTAGCCCTTTGTTGAGACATTATTTTAATTGACAAGAAACAATAATATATCTTCTTAGTTTAAAATGGCAAAGACCCTTTCTTAGAACAAATTCTGTATGATACAGAAGGGTTCTTGTTATTTGAAGGCCCTTTCTGGCTGAGTGTTCTTGCTTGACAAAACATCATTCACATGACTCCACTGGCATATTTCTGTTCAAATCTGCGTCACATTATAAATGCTGCAAATAAACTGTCAAGAGATGCCATGAAATAACTTTTTGCTTTAAAGGTAAGTATGAAAATATTTCGTATTTCACTATTTTCTTTGTATGCATGTATAATAAGGAGGAGGTACATTGGAAATGGCATGACATAGGTCTCTTTTTCAGTGAAGGTTTATACTTAATAACCAATACATTTCATAGTAATGTTAGCATTTGATGAAAAGACATGAGTTATTTATGGTATATCTATATGTATAAGAATATTTTTTCTAGAGTGATGGCCCTAAAAATCTTTACCAGACTTGGATTGAAAAGTTTTGGAAGCAAAATCTCTACCCCCAACCCACAAATCTATGCGCAAATGCACATCAACACCAGACTGACATATTGACTGTGATTTTCTTATTCATTTCTGATCTTGTACAAAATTAAAATACTTTTGGGGGTTAAATATATAAAGCAGAATTTAATCAATCTGAATATGAAGAGATTATTAAATGCTTAATATTTATGTAAAAATGGATTCAGGTAAAAACAAGATATTGATCTTTGAAGATGATGGAAGAGACTTGGGATACGAGCAAAGCTGAATTGAATACCAAGGATATTCCTGCATGGTGTCTTGATAATGTGAAAAAAGGAAAACTGGTCAAAGTTCTCAGGGTTAGTAGCTATGTAGTCACCTACAGATGATAATTCACTGCTCAAGAGAATACCCGATTTCTATGATGTTTTATCTACCATAAGCCTAAATTATTATTTCTATCCACTGAAGGTGTCTCTGTCACATACTGGGTCTATAGTGACAGAAAACAGTGCTCACAGAGTTTGAAAAAAGAGAAAAATATATTTTTTCAAAGATCTGGTAATACACAAATAAAGGGCTTCTGAGGGAAATCTTTTAAAACAAGAAAACAGCTTCCCTTTAGAACACTTTTGTATTTAATAAAGTTAAGAGAATTTGGAACCATGGAAAAATTACTTATAAGGTAGATAACTCAGACTATCTATCAATATAATTTGAAATACATGAGACTAACTCTCACCCAGATGCTGACTTTAATCTAGAATGACTTAATCTCTAGTCTCTAGTATTAATATTTCATTTAAAAATATTAAGCAGACAAGGATGGATCAGTACACTTACAGGGATATGAATAAGGCAGGGGGCATTCCAGTTTCATTTTGACAATTTTAATCTTCATCAGTCCTGATATTACACATGACTTTAATAAATGATTATATATGTATATATGTACAGTGGCACACACATACTTTTAGAACTTGGCAGTTCTATTTATAACAGTTGTAGAAACATAATTACTAATACTTTCTCCTTTATTTCTTGGATCATCTTGGTTTGGACAATAACTTTTATGTTTGTGTATGGTGTGTGTTTGTGTGTTTGTGTCTGTATATACACACAGAGAGAAAGAGGGAGAGAAAGAGAGAAGAGAGAAAGAGAGAGGGAAAGAGTGGGGGAGGTTATTATAAGAATAGGCTCACATAGCAGTGGGTTTTGGCCAGCCTGAATTCCACAGAGCAGGTCACAAGTGGGATTCTCCAATGAGGTTGAAGTTGAATTCCTCTAGAGAACTTTGCTGGCTGAAGTAGATGCAGAACCTGTTTTTCTTCTTGACTTCTGAAATCCTTAGCTCTGGCTTTTAAGACCTCAAACTGTTTGGATGAGGAGTCTCCCTTCATTGCTGATGGCAATCTCCTTTGCTGATTGTACATGGAATTAGTCTTAAATACAAATAATTGTCTATAGATGAAATCAATCTATGAAATGTCTTTACACACTCATGTCAGTACTTGCTTGATGAAACAACTGGACACCATAACCAAGCCAAGCTGACACATGAAATTAGCTATCACAGTCACCCTACTTTTACATTTTTATGTATCAACAGAAGACTGTTTCATTAAACGAAAACATTCCAGTAAATGTGCACAATAAACAGAGTGCAGTAAAGAGCTGGAACTCTGGGGTCTCCCAGACTGAACCTTAATATCTCTGACCTTTAATATCTAGGAAACAACAAGTGGTATGTTTCTTCTCCGTGCCTCAATTTTCTCATTTACAAAATGGGGGTAATATAGCTCTCTACCTAACAAGTTGTCCTAAGGATTACATGAATTATATATGTAATAAACTTAAAACACTGTTTGGATCATGGTAAGAGACTTATTAAGTGTTTGCTACTCATGATTATACTGCCTTAAGTAATACTGAGATGCATGGTGGAGCAGTTTAAAGGACTGATGAGATTAAAGTTATTAACAGGTTTAGAAATGAATGCATAACATAGAAATAAAAGCAAAGAGTGTAGACTTAGAGAAAATATGAGGGAGAGAATACAGTAATGGTGAGGATATTCAGCAACCTTAGTCTTGACGTTTTCTTCCAGGTCCTGCATAATATATTTTATAGATATGTTTCAATCTGAGTGATGCTAACTGAAAGCATAAAAGTATAACTTTTATATTCTTCAGTGGTGCATTCATTATACTTAACATTGCCTCAAAATGTGATAAAAAAAAGTGCAGTAGGATCATCAGATTGTTCTATATACAGTGTTATCCAAAGCATGGATATAAGATGTCAGTAGTAAAACTTTGAAGAGCCATATGGAATTACAAATTTGAATGTTTTAGTTTCAGAGCACAATTTGACCTTAAAAATACACCAAATAATTGAAAAGCAATCCAGAAACAAATAAACCTATAGCAGAGGAGATTGAAATGATTTGTTTGGTTTCTTGTCTGAAACGTTATTTGGGGATTTTAACAATTCCCAAGCATTCAAGGAAAGGAATGAAGTTATACTGAACATTTATTTTTAATTTGGCTCATGTGTTGAACATGGTTGGCAGCATAAAACAAGCTACTATTTAGAGAATGAAAAGTAAATTTAAAGTAACCAAATGAAATGCACAACATAGGGTAGGAGTTTAAATATTAAATTCACTATAAAGTAATTTTGGAGAGTTGATAAAGGAAAAGTTAAACTGCAAATCAAAAACTGAAATGTATTAATAATCTCAGTTGACCATTGTGTATAAATAGATCAGGGGAGCTCAACTCACAAAATAGGAAATGTATTCCTCAGGTCAAATGATAAAACTTGTGAAGGCTGAATAAAAGAGTGTTCATTATTACTTGATTTTGTCATAGATTTCTGCAGTTCAAATCTCTGTGACATTTACATGAAGGTTTGGTTTAAGCCAGAAGTCAACAATGAGAAACCACACAAGAATAACAACATTCATCCTACTGGGACTGACAGAAGATCCTCAACTTCAGGTTTTGCTTTTTATTTTTCTACTTATCTCCTACATGTTGAGTGTGACTGGAAATCTCACCATTATTACCCTCACCTTGGTGGATGTTCACCTTAAAACTCCCATGTATTTTTTCCTTCAGAATTTCTCCTTCTTAGAAATCTCATTTACAACAGCCTGTGTTCCAAGATTCTTATACAGTTTATCAACTGGGGACAGAAAAATTACCTATAATGAATGTGTCGTTCAATTGTTTTTGACAGATCTCTTTGGGATAACTGAATTTTTTCTTTTGGCCACTATGTCCTATGATCGCTATGTGGCCATCTGCAAACCCTTGCATTACATGAAGATAATGAGGAACAAAGTGTGCAAAACGATGATTATCTGCTGCTGGATGGCAGCATTTGTGATTCTCCTCCCACCACTTAGCTTAGGTCTTCGTTTGGAATTCTGTGACTCTAATGTAATTGACCATTTTGGCTGTGATGCAACGCCTATGCTGAAAATATCATGCTCAGACACATGTTAATTGAGCAGATGGTTATAGCTTGTGCTGTATTGACCTTCATCATCACTCTTGTATGTGTGGTTCTGTCGTACACATATATCATAAGGACGGTTATAAAATTTCCTACTGTTCAAGAAAGGAAAAAAGCCTTTTCAACCTGTTGTTCCCACATGATTGTGGTGTGCATCACTTATGGTAGCTGCATTTTCATTTACATCAAACCATCTGCAAAAGATGCAGTAGACATTAATAAAGGTGTGTCAGTACTTATTTCTTCCATATCACCAATGTTAAATCCTTTCATATATACGCTGAGGAATAAACAAGTTAAACAAGCCTTTAATGACTCATTCAAAAAAATTGTATTTCTCTTAAAGAAATAATGTGTACATAAGTTAACAAATCAAGTTAAAAGATGCAAATATTTTCCCAAAAGATGCTAAACAAATTTATAAGCCTTTAGCTTATATATCAATCTGGTGACCTCATAGCTATTTAATCATTTTCCCTAGTAATTCATTTATTGAACCATTAGTTATTGAACAATGCTCTGTGGTAGACAAAATATGTAAAATTTAATCTTTTAATCAGAACCTACCATGATTAAATCACTATTTTCCCTTCTTTTCAGATGGTTTTCCAAGAAGATTTTATAATACTGGTGTGGAGAAGTCATTCTTAAGCAAGACATAAATTCCTGCCTCTATTTTAAAAAATGACAGATTCAAAAAATGAACTTTGAAATCTCAATAGTAAAATGATGAAAATTAATAGGAAAACATTAATGAGGACATGTAGCTAAAATAATTGGTTAGTGGCACAGTTAGTAGGAAATAATTAATGTACATTTATGAGATACTTTTATGACTCAATTAAAAGTAAACAATTCATTTATAATAGTACTAAGAGAAAACAAGATTTAATTCCCCCAAATAAATGAAATTATCTATAACAATAGGAAAAGATGCACAACTTCACCATTAATCACATATTTGCAAATTAAAGCCATGAGGTATAATCCATCTGTCAACTTGCCCAAATTAATAATTTTGATGATGGTCAGTGTTAGCAAATATTCAGAGAAACAGTTATTTTCATGCTCAATTCATTGAAAACTTTGGAATCAATTATTTATCAAAAGGACATGAAAACTTTCACCTGGAAAATATACATCTAAGGATTTATGCCATAAGTATAATTGCCAATAAACATGGAGATATATTTATAACCCAGATCATTGTAGTCATTTCTTTTAATGTTAAAAGATTGAAAACAGCTAACTGAACATCACTTTGGTAAATGTGTCAATTAATAAACGTGATATATCATGTAAATATAAATATATATATATATTTCAATGCATTTTATAGAGAAGACATAAGAGAATGTCATTTATGAAAATGATAATTTTATGTTGATCATAAATGTGTGAAGGTAGGATGGTACATAGTTTAACAGTCTTTCTCCTTCAGCTAGAATACTGAGTACTACAGTAATGCCCACAGTATAAACTCCCTATATATTCGATGGATGAATTAATTAATAAATGGCAGCCTAGATAAAATAGTGTATAGGTGAAAGGATCACTTGATGTTGTAAAAAGAATTGAAATGTATAGATGCACAGCATATAATTTATACCAGTAACCTTGAGAGAAGTGTGAGCAATGTAAAAGTCAAGAAAAATATTTATCTTTTCTCTAAGTCCATGTTTGTTTGCTTCTATTAAGACAATTTGGCTAATATGTCAAGCTTCGTTGCCCAGTCTTCATTCATTTTTGGGGTTGTGTGGAAAATTCCCAATAAATGATTTCACTGAATTCTTGCTTTTTCAGGAGAATTGCCTCTTTCCCAAATTTCACTGGTAGTTCCTATAACCCAGACTAATTAAATCATTGCATACTAGTAGAATCACAGTCCACAGTGATTATTTCAGGGTTGTGATCTAAGAGGCCAATCAGAGTTAAACCAGGCTTTTTTTCTGGAAGTTGTACATTACTCTATATTCTTCCTATGATATGGTTTGAAAAATAAAGCCTAAAGCTGCTTTCCCATCAGGAGAGGGATTAACATGAATAGCAAGCCAGCAAACAGATGAGATGAGATCAGTCAAATGAGTCACAAGGAGATAGAGACAATACACTAATTTCATCATGGGCCTCTGGATCAAACTATGAGAGGTTAATTTCATTAGTCATGAGAGCTGAACTAATAATTTATTTGTGATGTGTGTATGTATGTGTCTATGCATACATGCATGTTTATATATATATATATATATATAATGAACTTCCTTATTCTATTCTAGATATTTTATCTTGTCTTGCAAGCAAAGACTCCTGTTCATAAAAAATTGGTAGCAAAAGTCACAGCAAGAAGTGGTAGATTTAAAATTAGGGATTGTTCAAACCAAGGTAAGGAAGAAGAAATTTAGAAATTCTTATTATATGGTAGTGAACGAATTGGTTTAAATGCCATGGCAATTATTTTGAGAATTCAGGATTCGTGCCTAGCAAGGGTAGCTGATTTGGGAACATGATGGAAAAGGTTCAGGGTGGTTGACTCTTTTTAATATGATTTCTGTAGCCTTCATAATGATCGTATAGAGAAAAATAATTTTTTAAAAAACTGATTCCTATATAAAGAAAGAACATTATTTCTTAGAATTCTTGTAAATCTGGTAATCCTTCAAATGTTTTATTGCATGCAAAAGTTGGTGAAAACTGAGAAGGAATCCAGTAGGAAATAATATGGAAGTCTGTAAAATGTTTGATTACACAGTCCCTGCTCCATAATAAATTATTTCCATATATACTCAATTTATGAAAGAGTACATGGGATACAGCCTAGAAACCAAAGGCAGATTAAAGGTGCTTTCCTATGCTTTGTAATTAATTTTAATTGTCTCCATGTGTTGATCAAATCTAATATATTTAAACTAATGAATGGAATGTGTAAAGCACCAGGAAAAAACAGCTTATTACAAGTCAAACGTCCCCAGGTTGAATTCAGAATCTGACTTAAATATTACTTGGCCTTTGCTTATTAGTTCGTGGCAAGTAGTCCTGACAGCATTTGACCAGAGGCTTCCTAAGGACTCTCTCTTCTGGAAATAGGCATGCTTCTGTAATGAATTAGTTCATCAGAGCTTAGTGTAGGAGGAAAGATTGTCAATATAACATGGGAGGCTTTTGGTTTACTTGTGATTTTTATTAGCATGTTAACTTTTCCTACTGTTAAATAACAGCAAATGACACCACCACAGTTGAATGTAGGAAACCATAGTGCAATATAATATTCTGAAGCAATGATGTGGAGCATATTCCTGCTGACTCAGTTTGGCAATATGTTGTCTTGGAAGTGCTTCTTGCACTTTTCCCTTATCTCCACTAATCATCTTCTTCAATCATTTCTTACTGACCTTTCCACCAAAATACCTTATAGGGTAAAGTCTCATATTTACAATAACACTTGTTCATTAGAAATTTAACTTGTTTTTAAACTGAGCTAATATTTTCTTTAGGATAGTTCTGCCCAAACTTTATTTGTAATATGTGAGTCTGGCAAATGCAAGAGTATCATGAATGCCAGCAATTCAGCAAAATCCCTGTAATTTATGGTCCTATATTGCCAAAGAAACACAACACTTGTTCACCAGCTCATCATTGCTTAATTCCTCAGAAAATCTCAAGTCTCACACACTCAGATCTCTGATGAGAATTGAATGGTTAGTTTTTCACAGAACCTTGAAGTGGAAATGTTCAATGCCTACTTCAAGTGTATGTACATTAAATGACAGAATGAAGAGACCTTCCTAAATTTCAATACCATGGACTCCTGTTTTGGACATAAAAAAAAATCATTCCAATTATCTGGCAGGTAGTAGAACCTTGCTAATCTTTTACGCTAGAAAATAACATAAGAAATGGACTAGTGATTATTGTTGCATTATTTTATCAATTTTGCCAATTGGAAATTTTATTTTCATTATCATGTTTTCTCTCCACCATGGTGTATTGGGTGTATTGGATATGGTTAAATATATTTAATAACATCTTTCATGTCCTAGAGAAATTACTTCTACAACTAATGAAAATTTCTCAACATCATCTAATAATCCTGGACCTGAAGGAGATGCAATTGAGGGGTTTTGCCTTTTGAAAGTTACTGATTTCAGTCTATGTGTCCCTGAGCATTTTTGAAAGTGTATACAGGGAAGGAAGTATACTCGGTGAAATCAGAATATACTGTAGTGAACATGCATTGTTCTTGTTTTTTATTTCTGTTCACTTTTATCATGCTCAAATCCATTTTCTCTTTTAATGGTAAACAATATAAGACAAAAATAAATACAAAAGAAAGATTTTGTTAGAACTGACTTCAAAACTAGGGGATGTGATATAGAATAATATAGTTGGCATATTTTATTTCTTCAGCTGCAGTAGTTGGTTTAAAAATGAGCATGACCTGGCAAAAACTTGATTTTTCCTGAAAAAAAAAAAGCCTGAACCAGACTACTTTTCTTCTAGTGTTTCATAAGGATGTTCCATATAGCACTGCCGTCACCATTATTGCTGGCATAAAGAGTCACCCTAAAAGGGAATGGAGAGTAGGAATTAATGACATCATGAATTCCTGAATCAAAATGTACCTAGCATCAGCCGTAACACCAAACTTTCTCACATCAACAAACAGATCATCTTCTTTTCAACCAGTTGGAAAGATTATCTGGCCATTTTTACTAAAACTTTTTAGCAAAATCAAAAGCCCTGTTAGCCCACATGATCTCACGTGTAGTCTGAGCTTTCCTAGGCTTGCAGAAAAAATCAAAAGAGGTCATTTCAGTAAATGAACTATAATGAATCCTGCTTCCCTGTATCTGTGTTTTTCTATAGCCGCCTCACACATTCTCTCTAGCTGTTGTTATATCACTTGCTTTGGTGAACAAGGCAATAGCAACCATGCTACAAACAGAGATTGGGAAACGCTTAAGAATTTGGACTTGACCTCACTCTTGTTGACTTTGGAACACAAGCGTTAAGTGAGGATGCTTGGGTTAGTGGGCAGGAAATATGTCACCATTTCATAGTCAACACCAACCACTAGATGTGAATATGGTCACAAAATACAAGTGTGGGGAAGTCACTGCATGGTGTATGGCAGGAACACAGGCTCAGGCACAACAGAAACTTTCAGCAAATGACCACTTTATTATTTATAAAGCACAAAGGGTCCAAAGAGCAGGGAAAGAGATTCCCCTGTGGCTGGTCTCTAGGACAGGCCATCCTCTTCCTTCAGGATTGGTGAATGGCAGCTCCTCAACTCCACTTCTCGCTAGGAGGACAAACAAACATCCCCAGGGGGAAGAGGCACGGTCACTGAAACTTTTCTCCCTGAAAAGAAGCTGGGGCTGCTTGTTCCAGATTTCAGGTTTGAGGTAAGGTCAGGCCACTCTATCAGGTCTAAAATTTCCCCAGGCTGTGAAATGGAAACATATTTAAAAATCTGTACACAATAGAAAGGGAGAGGGGTAGTGAGTAGACAAGGGCTGGGAGATGGCTGCTTGGTATTCATGTGAATTTCTCAGAAACAAGCCAGGCCACAGTTGACTTACCAAATAATTGGCAATAACTGAGTGGACCCAGCCAGCATCACATGTAATAAAGATAAGCTGTCCTCACTGAGCCATGTACAAACTGGCAATAAACAAAACTGTAAGCAAATAAATGGTTATTCGTGTATGCCACTAAGTTTTAGGGTGGTTTGTTCTGTATTAAAAGCTAACATACAATAAAGCAAGCAGAAAACGAATTTACTAGAAAATATGTATAATCTGGAAATTTAGATGAAACAGGCCTAAATGTGGATATGAGTAGAGGTAGGTTAAGCAGTAGTAAGTCCACTCAGAGGACTACAGACAGTGCCCAGTGTTCTATTACGTCTGCTAAATTCAGCTTTCTCTTTATGCTGCTGCTGTTGGACCCAGCTCTTACTCTAGTTGTTGCCATTGCTTTCTCTAGCAACTTACACTCCTTCATTGTTGTATTACTCACGATCACTCATTTAAGATTTGTAGTACCAGTTTTAAGAATTCAATAAACTGATCTGAGGTTACATACCATGATCTGGATTTGGAGGGGGAATAGAAAGACGGTATATTTCTTATCTTGGCTTCTGTATGGGAAAAATGACCTGGGCTCCCACAAAAATTTACATTATGGATTATTAAACCCTTGAATAAAATAGCCAGAAAAATATTTAGATACACTCATGAAAATTCTTTTGATGGTCTAATATCCACATATGTGCCATAATTAGCTTTCTAAAATTATATTTTCCTCTACAATAATGCCATCATCCTTTGCCAGCTCAGTTATCAATTTAGGCAAGCATTGGGGGATTGACTACAGAGGAGCCCAAGGAAATTTCTGGAATGTTGGAAAAGTTCTATCTCTTGATTGTCATGAAGGTTATTCAGGTGTATACATTTGTCAAAACTTCTCTAAATGTACATTTAAAACGTATGCTTTTCCAGGAATGTTAATTAAGCCTTATAAAGTTTATTAAGGAGAAAATAACATGATTTTTATAAATTCATTTTTGTGTCTATATTATACTTCACAAGTGAATATTTTTTATGGTGTGTGTGTATATATACATGAGTGTGTGTGTGTGTAAAATATAATGTTTTTAGAAGCCATTCATCCTTACTTCAAAGGATAAGATCTGTCATCAAACTTACTGCATCCAGCTAGCTCAATCTTCATGATTTTTGGACCATGCTCATACTTTCTCTGGTTCTTTCATAATCTTATGTCAATTTTCTGCAAATTTGGGAAGAAATTGTAAAGTAAGCGCCAAGAGTATACCCTCAATTATTTTTAAACCGCACTGGATTTAAAAAGGAGAAGAAAGAGGAAATAAAATAAAAATTAGCACCAAGTCAAAAGTTCACACTTTATATTCATGGTTTTGCTTTTTACTTCTCATTCATGTTCTACTTTCCTTCCTCTAGTATCTTCTCAGATTTTACACTTGGTTGGGTAACCACAACTTTCATTACTCAGGAATCTCATCCTTTGTTGATCTTGTTTATGATGAATTTCATCTGATCTCCATTATACATTTTCTATCCATGCACATCCTGCTTAAACTATTATGTTTTGAGATCTAAAATATTTATGGAGTTGGCAGACAGTTACTAAGATGGCCCCCAATGATTACTGTCTTCTGCTCTTCGTGCTTCTGTTTAATATCTTCCTTTTGGTTGAGGCCTTCCTTAGAAAATTGTTTTTAACCAATGGAATGTGGTAAAGGTATTGAGATGTTACATCTGTTATTCAGTTACAACAGATTGCGACTTCCATCTTGCTAGCAGACTTTATTTCCTTCTCAGTTTAATGCTTTGAGAAAGCAAGTGGCCACACTGGATTCATATTATGATGCAAATCTATATTTACTAATGGAAAATATTTATATTTTATTGACTTGGAAATTGACATGAAATATATAAAGTAAGTACATGTATATATTTCCTCACTGAAAATAAAGACATTAAAAAATTTTTATCTCCTTTAACTTTTTGTTATCTATGGGCTTAAGAGTAGCCAGAATTATGTATTTTCATCAGGCAATTATTATTATGTACTTGGAATGTGTCCAATAAAATTGTTTCATCTTATTGTCTCCAAGGACACTGTCTCCATTGCTGCCTTTTTTAGGTATATTGCCAAAATTCCATGCATATTAGGTTCATTACTGTTGCTCAGTCTTTGGCCACTAGGGACCCTTTATTTATTCCTGCAGGTGGCTCTTGCACATTCATAAGAGACTTGAACTTACAAAAATTAATTTTATTCACAGTGTAAAAAATTATCTTTGCATAGATGAATCAGAAATCATCTCTTCTAGAGCTATAAAATTCATCTTAATATTCTCAGATATTTAAAATAAATGTCTTTTTATTTCTTCCCTGAGATATAAGAAATTACTACCTATGTTTAAAATGGAATAGGTTCTCTAATGAGAATCTGAGCATGGTGAGGGCTATTGACAACCCAGAGAGTATATCAACTCCAAAAAATAGCTTGTAATGATACTTGGATCCATTAGAGGGATGCTTTTTTCACATATTTGATTATACTTGTAATTTAAGTTTCATCTTTGGGACTAACAGAGTTATACAATCAACTAAAGTCATGATTGCCTTCCATAAGAGTAAGTATGTTCTTGTTTGGTAATTTTAGTTACTTCATTCAGCATTCTATATCCTCAGTCTGAGAAAAATATCAGATTTATCTGTCTAAAAATCAGAGACGACAATAACTAATTTGTGTATCTCTAGAAAAGAAAATAGTTTTATTGATGTTATGTTATTCTGTAAAAATTAAACTGGAAGGCATTGGAGACATTGGAAACACTTGTTACCTGAATCAATAAAGAGATATTCTTGCTCACAGTACCTGTCATACCATGGGTTCTCAAAGAGACATGTCTTGAATTGATTAATGAGTACTCATAGAAACAGGATAATCTGAGGAACGACCAGAAGCAACATGCCCCCTAAAGTCACTTTTACCAATCCATATATATATTTATACCAATATGTAGCACTTAATATTCTTCATTAAAATGCCAAAAAACCTGTAATGTCATCATTCAAGATCCCTGAGCTAATTATAAATATAAACATTGATTGAAATACACAAAATACAAACTATATTTGTATTCAATTTGTTTATCAGATTATTTACTTAATATCCATATATCACAGAAGATAAGTATTGATGATTAGGAAGGGAGGAGAGTTTTGGAACTTGGTCAAGGATCTGAGTTATCTGAGTTATGATGCCACAGTAAAGCCCTAATAGCTTAAACAATTGCTGTCAATTTCTATGTGATTCTGTCTAAGAGGGTACCTGATGGCAGTTAATTACTTCTCCCCTGAGCTTGGATTAGCTCTACTTTCTTGTGAAGGTGGCTATAAACCACAGCTTCTTTCCTATCTATAGCAAACCGATATGGCACTTGTTAATGTCTTGATAGAAACAGAGTATCTCAGTTCAGTAGATCCTAGGAAAACACACCTCTAGCATTTTTGTGGGGTGTAGTTTACATCAAAGAAGTGAAAACCATTCATGTAATAAATAAATGAATTTTCTAATGGGAGATCCCTTTCTATCTCAGAATTAGAGGAAAATTGGAAGACCCAGGCACTTCAATTACAAATGGAAGTAGATTCTTATATAATTAATTATTTAATGATGGGTTAGTAAATAAATGTGGACAAGCCATTGCCTCATGCTGAAAATTGTAGAGTCTCTGAATTCTGGCTTTAATGTCTCACTGAGGGAGCAAAGAATAGGTTATCAGAGTCACCCAAATCACCTGCTTTATAAAGAATGCAGAAAAGAAAACCCAGGGAACACATGGTCTTTGTTTACTGCCCAATAATATTAACATAATTATTAGAACAATATATGGAGCCAAAATAAGAAGACTATGAAGAGGAGGAAAATTGAAGAGATAAAGAAATATGGGTAGAGGCATTATCTCCCAGGCATTCTGCATGGGTTGTCACAATTAATCTTCTCAATAATTTTTTGTGGAAACTAAGGTTTAAAAGGACAGGTTGGAATGCAAAACCAGGCATTCTTATTACAAATACTGTATAAAAAGCATGGAAACTGTACTAGCAAGTATATAATACAGGAAGTATTGTTGTCCAGTATCAAAGCAATGCAGAGTCAGATTCATACCTTCAGCCTTAAAGCCATTTTCAAAAATGTCAGGGCATTTTTATCATTTGGCTCATACAGAAAGAAAACAAACTCTTCTTAAAGGTCATTTTAAACACATTTTAAGGAATATAACTTGTTCTTGGTCTATAAGACAAATATGATGTCCATTCTTCATTATTTCCAAAATCTTATAAGAAACACTTACTGTGTTCATAGAAATATGCTTTGCTCTGGGGACACCGCAATGCTCAAGCAAAATTTGGTGACACAACAGAATCATCTAGTCATAAGAGATATGTTATGAACGATCATAGGGTACAATGGGAATGATAAATAAAATTAAAACAGTATGTTAGGGTTTTCTTAACAAAGATCATTCTCAGTTTATTTTGAGACATATTAGACACATACTTGAAGATAGGAATTTCGGGGAAAGCAGAATGGTTGATTTAAAAGCAACTTCTTGAAAGAGTACACTTTTTTCCAACAATATTTATAAAATAATATGTTGAACAGACACCAATTACAGAGATATTATATATTTATTAGAAGCAGCAGTATGAAATATGTGATTGAAATATGAATGTTCATTTTGAGTGACACAAAGAGAAGGCGAACAAACATTGGTATGTGTTATTGTACAGGAATTACTATCAATTTGGCTAACCTTGAATTTAGAAGCTGGATATGACTCCAAAGTCCCCCATATGAAGTCTTTCATTTTGTTTCAAGCAGATTGGGCAGGAGTCAATAATCAAGAATGAAAAACCAAACAGCACTAACAACCTTCATCTTGATGGGACTGACAGATGACCCTGGGCTGAAAACTCTCCTTTTTATTTTTCTATTTCTTTCCTATATATTGAGTGTCACTGGAAACCTAACCATCATCACCCTCACTCT
>PVKH010003936.1:0-24119 GCA_004027955.1 Chaetophractus vellerosus
TGGTCATTCTCTGGAGAAAGCCTGGGCATGTGGCAAAATATCGCCTTTGCTGAGCTCAGGATTCTTCACTTCAGCCTTCTGCATCCCCTGAGATCTATCTCATAGAGAGAAACTAAATCCATCTAGACTCCGGGGACAAGCAAGTCTGGGAAATATAAGGAGGGAGTGGGGATGAATGCTGGCTGATAAAGAAAGCAACACCCAGAGCTCACACAAAGGCAAGCATTCCTGTGCTCAGCCCTGATCATGATTCTGTTTCTCTTCACATAATCCTCAAGTGTTCACCTGTGATCTGTTTTTTGACACAAGGCTACCTGTTACATTAATCCTTATCTTATTTCATTTGCATAGACATGATAAGGGTGGGAGCAGACCAGGTCTTGAGAAAAACCCCAGTCTTCTCAAGCCGTGATCCTGGACCCACATCTTGGAGGGCATTGCCCAGCACCACACATACTGTCTGCAAGCCATTTACTAGGCATGCCTGACTAAACACATCAGGTGTAAATGGCAGCTGTAAAGGAAAATAGATGTAATGGCTAAAGAACTGGTGCTAAAATAGGAGTGTGTTCAAATAGAAGAGATCTAACAGAAATTTATTTTTAAAATAATTCAGTGATAAGAAAAAGTCAAGCAATATATTATTTCTGCAATAGCTGGGGAAGAGCTAATAGAAGGAAAATTGCACTATTTATTATTCATTCATTCATTCATTCATTTATTCTCAGTCTAGATCAGGATCAGAACAGACAACAAGGAATAGGAAATCAGGAGATAGAACAGGGATGAGGAATTAACTCATGATGAATAACAAAGTAAATTAGGTGAGATAAATATCTGCAGGAACTTATTGAAATCATTATGTATGCATTTGCTATCACTTTTTACAATTTAAGAGGAATAGGGATTTTGGAAAGGTAAAACCATATTATTTTTAAAGATAACTCTGAACATTTAATTTCCACATCTCAAAGAAAAATTGAATAGCATTATTAAAAATATTTCATTTTTAGCTTCTCCCCCAAAAGATATTGATTAATCATCATCAAAGTTTTGACAAAACAAACTTTAGATGGGTTAATTGGGTAGATTTCTTTTGACAGAACTGATCAAGGTAATTGAATGGAATACATTTAAAGAATTGTTATTAACAATCCAATTTTCACTCAGAGGGATAGTATATTAGCCAAAGGGGTGCTGATGCAAAGTACCAGAAATCTGTTGCCTTTTATAAAGGGTATTTATTTGGGGTAAAAGGTAACAGTTACAAGGCCCTAAAGAGTCCAACTCAAGGCTGCTTTCTCACCAAAGTCAGTTGCCATGTGTTGAAACAAGATGGTATGTGATTTCTGCCTGGTCTCTCAGGGCATCCTATATCAGTCCCTAGAATAGGGCTTGTTTCTTTTGGGGCCTTCTCAGCTGCTCAGCTGCCCTGTTTTCTTCAGCTGCAAACTATCAGGTGAATGGCTCATCTCTGTTTGAGCCTTCTCCTTTCTGTCATATGGCAGGACCAAAATGACCAAGTTCTCTTCTCTTCCAAGCATCTTCTTGAGTGAGTGTCCATTTATATCAGCCCTCCAAGGGGGTGGGGACTCAATCTGAGTCATGCCCTTCTGATGTGGTTGAATCAAAGCTCTAATCTTAACAGGTAATTTAATCAAGACAGGTCGGCTGAATCTAATGGATTCAAAGGGTATTACACCCAGAAGAACAGATTAGATTACAAACATAATCTCTCTTTTTGGGATTCATAAATACTCTCAAACTGCCACAGATGTAAAAATGATTTCAAGTTTGAAATAGGTCTCATAGGTAAAATGCTTGGATGCAATTAATGGTCCTCAAGGAGGTGTAAGAATATTGGGTAGGATGCTTTTGTGAAACTTGTCTAGGTACTGAGTAACTTGATGATTGCAGAATAAACTTCATCTGCAGCAGGGGGGACTTGGGTTATAGATTAGAAAAATCTTTTTTGCTAAAGGATGTGAAACATTGGAATATGTAACCATTAGAGATCATTTGGAAGGTTTTGAGAATATGGGAAATTCTTCCTGAATCATGTAAAGACATTGGAAAGGATAATCTGAGGAAAGGCGGTAGTATTGAGGGTTAAGTTCTAGACTTAGTGCTTCACTTCCCTGAATAATCTAGATCACAAAATAGAATTGGAAACATGGATTGCAAATGCAGTCCTCCATACCATCACAGAGGTTATAAGAAGCAAGTGGCCCAATAGGTAAGGCTTGGTGCTAAGTGATGGGCTCTTGAGATTCACATTTCATAGGGTGAATAAGAGTGCCAGGACATTGAAAGACTGAGTGGAGTGAGGTCACCCGTGGAAACATTTTTGCCTAGAAAATCAATCTTACTTTTATAAAGTTGGCCATTAGAATACAGCTCAATAGAAATAAGTGGAAAGTAATAATAAAAATTGCTACCCACTTCTATAGCACTCATCAGATGCCAGTCATGGTTCTAAACCCTTTCATAAGTTAATACTAGTGGGGAGAATAAAAAACCCATATATAATGTAGGATAATTAGTTCTGAGTTTGAATGGGAGGAAAGACCCGAGTCTCTCTTTTAAAGAAATATTGAAGTTATTAATTTTTTATGGAATTCTGCTGAATGACTGGAAATTGGTAATGTATCTTCGTATTTTTCAAGAATGAATGAAGCCAATAGAGTGATAGATATGAAACCTACATGGGAAAAGGGAAATATTTCCAGAAATCTGGTGTGTGTCAGGTATCATGTCCTTACCTATAGGTAAGTGTTATCACCATTTTACAGATGCAGAAACTAAGACTCAGTGCAGATAGTTATTTCATGGCTTTCTGAGACGTTCAGAGATCTAGGTCTTCATGACTCCAAAATATATATTTTCCCCTATTACCAAATGACCCTTTACATAACAAGCAAATTGGTGAATAAAAGGCTGAGTGGAAAAAAGTGCAGGTTATAAAATGGTACATCTTCTATGATTATATCTGAGAAAAAGCACATATGCATCTTGTTCCAGTTACCTATTGCTGGGAGGCAAACATGTTAAAAGTATGAAACAATCATTTCAACATGCCCTCGGATTCTTCTGGTCCACAGTGTCTGGGGTCTCAGCTTAGAAAACGCAAATGACTGGGGCAACTGGACCAGCAGGACCTGGAATCATCTGGAGGCTTCTTTACTCAAGTTGCTGGCACCTATGGCAAGGGCTCACAGTGTGTGTTCACCTGGCACTAGTGTCTGTAGCACCTGTGCATGGCCTCACCGTGTGGCTTGGGCTTTCCACAGCGAGGCGGCTGGTTCTAAGAGGAGCACGCCCGCAGGGAGCATCTGAAGGGCAAGTGTTCCGAGAGAACCAAACATGGCCTTTTCTGGCCCAGCCGTGCGAGTCAGGTCTTATCACCTCTGTCTCCCTCTATTGGCTACAAGCGAGTCACTAAGGCCAGCCCACATTCAAGAGAGGGCAATTAGATTCTACCTGTTGATGAGAGAGAGGCAAGGGAACACGCAGAAGAGCAGGGGGAATGAGAGATTGTTCCGACCACCTTTGGATAGAATAAACTGCCTCACGTATAGCCAGTGATAGGATGAGAACACAAAAACGTGAGAGCAGTTTCTATAGAAGGATCACAGGCTGTGTGTGTGTGTTTAAAAGTCTCTCGTAAAAAATTCTAACGAAAATCCTTTTAAATGGTAAGCCTCGTCCTTGAAGGCATAGATAGCTGTAGCCTGGATAGATATGTTGCCTTCAATTTCTGGTCTACTTACATGCCTCCTGATAGAAGTGGAAACATTAGAAATTATTTCCTAAACTAAATTGAATCTAAGAGAAAAAGATAAAATAAGGATGTGGCCTAAGGTACAGAAGGGATGTGGCCCATCAGGGTTATTACTGTGACTTACTAGAAATGACTTTAAACTGTTGCTCAAAGGATTTAGTTTAGATCCAAGGAAGAATCTCTGTATAGTAAAAGCTGTTAGAAATTCCAATGAGTTTTCTAGAGCAAGATTGCAAAATCCTCTCTTCAACTGTCAGTCTCACTTGAAGGTTTGCAAAAATAAATTTACACAGGATGAATGATGTCCCACTTAGTAGTCAGGCAAATGTTCTGCCTTAATCTTGGGAGGCTTAGCCTGCCTTAGTGAGTGCTGCTGGATTGAATTATGATTCCAGAAGGGGGAGGTGGAAGGGAGGAAGATCTGTGCTCTGAACTCAGAGGCAGATTGTTTCTCTTTGTGCTCTGAATCTAGAGTTTTCCTGAATATTGTATTAAGAATGGTTGGGTTTTGTGGTATTGGCAAAAGAATTCCTTCTGTCTGTGCTTGGGAAAGCACTGCCTAGATTTTATCCAAATATTAGTTTATGAGCTGAAGCTTTTTCAAGTCTTAGTTGATAATTTTTTGCACTGATTTCTGCTGCTTAGTTATAGCAAGCCAATGTAAATGTGAAATTAAATCCATAGAAATAAATGTGCATGATGAATAAAACTTTGGTCTCTGTTGAGTAGCCTCAGTTAGGGAATTAACTGAGCTTGAAGCCACAGGGAGCAGCCATCAATGAAAACTCTGTGCTCTGCAGAAGCCAGCCTACATAAATATTTTATTTAGCATAGATAGTAACAAATTCCTAGAATAACTATTTTTTTACTGTTGTAATCAAATATGATTTGAACCATAAAATTACAATTGTGATTTCACCTCCAGTTAAGTTAGCAGTTATTTAGACATTAAAAAATAAAAAAAGTAATGTTGCCTTTTTGAGCAGGGCATGTGATCTAGTTAGGTGGAACTGAGCACTCTAGTTTATCCAAAGTGACCGTTTTCTCAGTTGTAGTGAACATAATTTGCATGCAATTTTAATTTTTTTAAAATTATGATGTACACAGTTTTATTGGTCTTAAAATAACTTCTTAAGAAGTCAGGAGGTTATATTTTGGAAAAGACCCTATTATTTGAGAATTTCTAAGAGTATAAAATATGAGATGGAGTGTCATTTTGATGTGTTCCGCCCCCTCAGTCTTGTTCATGTCCACCCATGCCTCTGCTCTCTATCTCTACTTGAAGAAAGAGCAAAAGAAAGCACTTTAATCCTTAAGAAGTGGGATTTCAGATAATTACAAGGCAGAAGAGCCTGTCCTTGAGAGTTGTTAAGCAAAAACTGCCGAAGCTTGGGAATATCCTTTTCATATTTTAAAACTGGATCAGTTCCCATGTGTAGAGTGGAGAGATGGACAGCAAACCTGCTACTTTGTTCCACAAAGAACTCCTCCAATCTTAGAAGACTTATCAGTCAAGGTTGTCCTCTCTAGTCCTGGTCAACCCAGAAATCTTAGCCGATGTGAAACAGCCAAGTGTATACAGATAGGGTTGACTTGTTCTCTAGATTCCCACTGACCAGGGTGATTCTGATACTGTCTTCCTGAAGATTCCAAAGCCGGTATGGACCATCAGCCACAGTTCCGACACAACAGCAGCAACCACAACCACAACTGACTGTTGCACCCACTTACAAAAATGATAGTGCCTGTTCTGTGAAATGTCATGCTGAGTGATACTTTTACATTTTGTTCATACAATATTCTGAAAAAAAAAAGGCTCTTTTTAAATGATTCACTCATACATATTTAAGGTAATTTAAACCACTTGAAATTGCTGCAACCTTTAATTTGGAGGTTAATACTGATCCCTGAACTTCTTTTTTGGTAAAGCTAATTACATAACTCAACAAATATTTTTTATTCAACTGCTCTTTTACTTAGGTGGATACAACAACATCAATGAGACAGATGAAAAAATAATAAATATTAGTAATAGCCAACCTTTTGTGAGTACTGACGTTGTGCCAGTCACTGTGTACGTATGCTATCTCTTTATATATTGCCTCCCTCCACCAGTCCACGAGGCACTCCTATTATCATCCCATTTTACAGATGAGTATCCTGAGGCTTATGGAGATTAATTAAATCACTTTAAATCACAGGTCAGTAAATGACAGAGACTGAATTAGAAACTGGCTCTGCCTGACTCCCAAACACAAGCTGGTAACAGCATTCCTGTTCAGGTGGTTAAAAGGAATGACAGCTGAATACAGTGTGATGCTGATGTGGCAAATTAAGAAATTGCTTGGTTCCAGTGATTGACAAAAACAGTTAGCTCAAGAAAATTCTTATCCAACCAAAACTCCAATTTAAGTCACACTGAAATGATGGCAGGAGGCCAGGGACATTAATTTGACAAATGAGGAGTATATTGTCACCCCTGGGCAAGGAAGTATGCTTGCAAACAGAATTGCCTGTGTCTCCACTAGTTTGTAAACCTCAAACTTTCTGAATTCCAAGATTGAAATAAGAGCCCATTTGGGAATTATGGAATCCGACCTGGACTGTAGCAATGAGTCACGACCAATTCAAATATTCGGCTAATTAAGCAAAAGATATACTCCTACAGTAGAAAATCTCCATTTTTTGGAATTGACAACTTATAATGGAAATATTGTCGAAAGCTTTTCATGTTCAGAAGACAATCCTTAGCAAAAATTAATTTCTGCAGATGTTCATAGTAATAAGAGGTAACTTTTTTGAATACTTACTATGTGCTTAGGCTTTGTTGGGCTTTGTATGTGCAGATTCATTTAATTCTCACTCCAGCCTTATGAGTGAATGACTATTCTTCTCCTTATTTTCCACTGGAGAAGATTTAGGGTTAGAGAGGTTAAAGGACTTGCCCAAGGTTACATCGTAGTAGAGATCTAGAAATGTTTGACTGCAAAGCCAGTTCTGGTGGTGTAATTGTTATATGATTCCAGTGTGTATTAAAGACATGAGCAGCATGAGAACAAGCTAAAATCAGAAAAGGAAGAAAGTCTGCTACCCCCTCCTTTTTTATGGAGATAAATTCTTCTCAAGCATCCCTTATGTTGGTAAGAGCTAGACATTCTTTAATCACAAATTTTCTCCCAGTCTACCATTGCCTTTCTAGTGCCTTTTTCTACCTCTGGAGCTAAGGCTCCATATTCTATAATCTCAACTAAAAATTTCCTGGCACTATCATATCCCTTTCCCCTTTACTTTCCCACAAAATCTGCCATACAAACCTCTAGCCCTGAATGGGTCCAGACATTGTACTTCTCTGAACTACCGCCAAGCTGGTTACTGGGAAGTGCTAGGGAAATATCTCCAGCCAGGGGGTGATCCCTACTCCTCAGTCTTGACTGGCACGTAGTCTAGTGCATATCCCTGCTTCTCCAATTCACCCCAGTCTCTATATCTTTACCCTACTCCTCAAAACCCTTTCTCCACATCTGCTACACAATACCAGGAGAAGACCTCCTATCTTCCTCACAAAGAAATGATAGGCCACCAGGGTAACTCCACCTTACAAACATATCTACACCTAAACAGGACCTTTGCCTTATCTTCTACCTCACCCTTGTATGGACCCATATTTCATGGAAAGAAAGGAAAACTCTCATGGAAAATTGTACAAATGGCAGCCACAATCTTGGGGGTGATTGAGATTGCCCAACTATACAGTGAGAAGTTAAAGGGACTAAGGACAGAACCTGACATTTATTATATGATTAAAGAAACAGAGATGGTGAAGGAACAGAGAGGAGATTGTTAGAGAGGTAAGGATTCAGGAAAAGATGGTATTAGAGAAGCCAGCAAAGGAATGAAAGGTCAACAATATTGAATATTGCAGAAGGAATTGAAATGTAATTGTTGGGCTTTACAGTTACCTTTGCCCGGTCATTTTTAATTGACAAATGAAGGTATGAAGTCAGAATACTGTGAGTTGAAGAGTAAATGGCGGAAGATGTTATGAAAATAAAAATGTCAATCACTTTTGTTGTCAAAGAGAGTGTTCAGATCTCTTTGCCCCAGTCTATGCTGGCATTCTATTCCTAGCATGATTTACTAGAGCCTATGTGGTAAGCACTAGAACATATTTCAAGGCCACAGAAGAATACATAGTGGAGAAGATGTCGTTTTCATTTTTTAAAGAGGGGGAATACTTGAGCATCATCAATTAATCAACGAATGCTAACTATCTAGGTACTGTTCAAGGCAGACCTCATATGGTAAAAGTCCACCTGAAATGACAGACATAATAAATAATCATAAACAATCAAGTAAATAATTTTAATCAGACACAATGCCACGAATCTCAGGTGCTCTGGGAAAACTAAACAAGGGTTGCCTGTGGGTTTGGAAAGGGATGAATAGTAATTGGCCATGAGAAAGGAATGGGGTGGGGGGCTGGCTGTAGCCCAGTGGATAGGGCACTGGTTCACCACATGGAAGGCCCCAGGTTTTGTTCCTGGGGACCTCTCTGAGTGGGCAGATCGCCTTGAGAGGGCAAGCTCCCGTGGGCGGGGCAGTGCTGCCATGGGCAGGGCAAAAAGCCGCTACAGGTAGGGCAAGTCGCCCGTGAATGGAGCAGAGCCGCCTGCCGTGAATGGGGCAGAGCCGCCCACGAGCGGGGCAAGCCGCCTGCGTGGTGACCTGACTTGGCGCGTTGCCGCAATGGGGGGAGACAAAAGCAGACATAGAAGAACGCAAGAAATGAACACAAGCAAGAGCAAGCAGAAAGGGGGGGGGGATATGTAACAGGGAAAAAAGGAAAAAAATATATAAAAAGAAAACACAAAAGAGATCATTAACAAAGGCAAAAGTTGCTTCTTTGAAAAGATCAATAAAGTCGACAAACCCTTCACTAGACTGACAAAGAAAAAAAAGAGAGAAGGCATAAATAAATAAAATCAGGAATAAGAGGGAACGTTACTACAGACCACACAAAAATAAAAAGGATCTAAAAGTATATTATGTGCAACTACATGCCAACAAATTGGCAACCTAGATGAAATGGACAAATTCCTGGAAACACAAAACAGCCTATACTGAATCTAGAAGAAATAGAAAGCCTCAACAGACCATTTACAAGAGAATGAATCAGTCATCACAAACCTCCCAACAAAGAAAATCTTAGGACCAGATGGCTTCACAGATGAATTCTACCAATATTACAAGACATATTAATACCAATCCTGCTAAAACACTTCCCAAAGAAATGAAGAAGAGGGAACACTAATTCCAAAGCCAGATAAAGATACTACAAAAAAAGACAAGTACAGACCAATTTCTTTTATGAATATGATACAAAAATCCTTGACAAAATATTGGCAAATCCAATCCAATAGCATGTTAAAAGAATTATACACCATGATCAAGTAGATTTTATCCTGGGTATGTAATGGTGATTCAAGGTAAGAAAATAAATTAATTTAATATACATTACCAAAATGAAGGGGAAAAATTACACGATCGTTTCCATTGATGCAGAAAAAGCATTTGGCAAAATCCAGCATATTTTCTTTAAAAAAACACACACAGAAAAATAGGAATAGGAGGAAACTTCCTTAACATGATAAACAGCATATATGAAAACCCACAGCTAACATCATACTTAATAGACCCTCACATCTATGCCAATTGATTTTTGACAAAGCTTCCAAGTCCACTCAATTGGGAAAGAATAGTCTCTTCAAAAAATGGTGCTGGGAGAACTGGATATCCATAGGCAAAAGGATGAAGGAGGACTTCTATTCCAAACCACATACAAAAATTAACTTAAAATAGATCAAAGACTTAAATATAAGAACCAGGACTATAAAACTTCCAGAAGAAAACATAGGGAAGCATCTTCAGGATGTTGTGTCAGGCAATGGTTTCTTAGACTTTACACCCAAAGCATAAGTAACGAAAGAAAAAAATAGGTATATGGGACCTCATCAAATTTAAAACTTTTGTGCATCATAGGGCTTTATCACAAGAATGAACAAACAACCTACTCAATAGGAGAAAATATTTGGAAACCACATATCTGATAACAGAGTAATATACAGAATATATAAAGAGATCCTGCAACTCAACCATAAAGAGACAAACAACTCAATTAAAAACCGGGCAAAAGGCTTGAACAGCTATTTCTCCAAAGAGGATATACAAATGGCTAAAAGGACATGAAACAATGTTCAAAATCAGTAGCTATTAGGGAAATGCAAATCTAAACCACAGTGAGATACCATATTATACCCACTAGAATGGCTACTATTTAAAAAACAGAAAATTACATGTGTTGGAGAGGATGTGGAGAAATAGGAACACATTCATTGCTGATGGGAATGTAAAATGGTGCAGCCACTATGAAAGACAGTTTGGCAGTTCCTCAGAAAGTTAAGTATAGAATTACCATATGACCTGGAAATCCCTCTATTAAGTATATACCCAATATAATTGCAAGCAGGGACTTGAGCAGATATTTGCACACCAATATTCACAGTGGCATTATTCACAATTGCCAAAAGATAGAAGCAACCCAAGTGTCTATGAAGAGATGAATAGATAAACAAAATGTGGTATATGCATACAATGGAATGCTAGTCAGCATTGTAAAGGAATGAAGTTCTTGTTCTTGCCACAACATGAATGAACCTTGAATCATTGTGCTGAGTGAAATAAGCCAGACACAAAAGGAAAATATTGTATGATCTCACTGATATGAAATGATTAGAGTAAGCAAACTCATAGAGTTAGAATCTAGAATATTGGCTACCAGGGGCTGGGTTGAGGGTAAGGAATGGGAAATTAATGCTTAATTTGTATCCACTTTCTATTTGAGTTGATTGTAAAGTTTTGGAAATGGATGGTGGTGATGGTAGCACAACACTGAGAGTGTAAATAACAACACTGCGTTATCTATATATGAGTGTGGTAAAAAGGGGAACTTTTAGGTCGTATATATGTTACTAGAATAAAAATGAAATGATAAAACACAGGGCTATAACACACAGTGAACCCTATTGTAAACATTGGACTATAGTTAATAGTGCAATTATAATATTTTCATCAATTGTATCAAAGGTACCACACTAATGTAAAGTGTTAATAATGGGTGGATATATAGAACACTGTATTATTTACATGATTTTTCCATAAACCCACAACTTCTATAATTAACAAAAAATTTTTAAAACTTGTGAAAAATTATAATGAAAATAAAACAGGAATTATATACCATGATTAAGTGGGATTTATTCCAGTTGTGCAAGGGTGGTTCAACATAAGAAAATCAATTATTAAAATATACCACATTGGAGCCGGCTATAGCCCAATTGGTAGGGTGCCGGTTTATCACATAGGAGGCCCCGGGTTCGGTTCTCGGGGCCTCCTCGAGCGGGCAGACCACCTTGAGAAGGCATGCCGCTGCGGGCAGGGCAAGCCGCTGCAAGCACGCAGGCCACCGCATGGTGAGCTGACTCGGCGGGTCACCGCAGTCGGGGGGAGACAAGCAGACACAGAAGAATGCAAAAATGAACACAGCAAGAACAAGCAGAAAGGGGGGGATATGTAATAAATAAAGAATAAATCTTTTAAAATATATATACTACATTACTAGAAGGAAGGAGAAAAAAAACACATAATCCTCTCAGTTAACACAGAAAAAGCATTTGACAAAATCCAGTATCATTTCTTGATAACACTCAGAAAACTAGGAAGGAAACTTCCTCAGCATGATAAAGGGCATATATGAAAAAGCCACAGCTAACATACTCAATAGTAAAAGACTGAAAGCTTTCCCTCTAAGATCTAGAACAAGACAAGGATGCCCACTGTCTTCACTGTTATTCCTCATTGTGCTTGGAGTTTTAGCCAGAACAGCTAGGCAAGAAAAAGAAATAAAGGCATCCAGGTTGTAAAGGAAGAAGTAGAACTTTCACTATTTGTAGATGACATGATCTTATATATAGAAAGTTATGAAAAATCTCTAACAAAGCTGCTAGAGCTAATAAACAAATTCAGCAAAGTGGCAGGGTACAAGATTAACATGCAAAAATTAGTAGTGTTTATATACACCAGTGGTGAGTAATGCTTATCAAGAAATGAGCATCACTTTCTTGATGAGGAAATCAAGAAAAAAATCCATTTATAATAGCAAATAAATGAATCAAATATCTCAGAATAATTTAACCAAGGATGTAAAGGACTTATACATGTAGAACTTTGTTTGCTAAGAAATCAAAGAAGATCTAAATAAATGGAAGGATATTCTGTGTTCAGACTAAATATTGTTCAGTTCTATCCAAAATTATTTACAGATTCAATGTCATTCCAATCAAAATTCCAACAGCCTTCTCTGTAGCAATGAAAAAGCTAATTATCAAGTTTCTATGGAATGGTAAGGGGCCCTGAATAGCCAAAACCATCTTGGAAAAGAAGAATGAAGTTGGAACACTTACTCTTCCAATTTTGAATCTTATTACAGAGTAATAAAAACAGCAAGGACAGACATATAGATCAGTGGAAATGATTTGAGAGTTCAGAAATAAACCCTCACAACTATGGCCAATTGATTTTTGACAAGGGTACCAAGTCCACTCAATGGGGAAAGAATAGTCTCTTCAACAAATGCTGCTGGTAAAACTGTTTTTCCTTATATAAAAAATGAAGGTGCAACTTTCCTCACACCAGGTACAAAACTTAACTCAAAATGGATCAAAGACCCAAGTATATGACCTGAACCTATAAAACTCTTAGTAGAAAACATAAAGAAGCATCTTCAGGATCTTGTGTCAGGCAATTATTTTTTAGACATTACACCTAAAGGAGAGCAACAAAAGAAAAAATAAATAATGGGACTTCATAATAATTTAAAATTTTTATGCATCAAAGGACTTCATAATGAAAGTAAAAAGACAACCTACAACATGGGAGAAAATATTTGGTAACCACATGTCTAATAAGGGTTTAATAGCCAGAATATATAAAGAAATCTTGTAACTCATCAACAAAAAGACAAACAGCCCAATTGAAATATGGGCAAAAATCTTGAACAGGCATTTTTCCAAAGATGATATTACAAATGGCTACACAGCACATGGAAACATTCTCCGCATCATTAGCCATTAGGGAAATGCAAATCAAAACCTCAATGATCTATCAGTTCATGCTCAGTAGAATGGCTATTTTAAAAATGGAAAATTACCAGTGTTAGAGAGGATGTGGAAAAATAGGAATACTCATTCATTGTTGGGAATGTTAAATGGTACAGCAGCATTGGATAACAGTTGGGTGGTTTCTCAAAAAGTTAAACATAGTACTCCATTTGACCTGACAATTCCACTTATAGGTATATACCCTAAAAAATTGAAATCAGGAATTCAAATATATTTGTACACTGATGTACATAGCAGCATTTTTCACAATAACCTAGAGGTGGAAGCTACCCAAACACCCATCAATAGATGAATAGATAAACAAAATGTGATATACACATAGTGAAATATTATTCAGCCTTAAAAAGTATGAAGTTATGATACGTGCAACAACATGAAGACATCGTGTTAAGTAAAATAAGCCAGACACAAAAGGACAAATATTATATCATCTAACTGATATGAAATAATCGAAATTAACAAATTTATGTTCAGAAACTAGAGTACAGTTCACCAGGGGGCAGGAGGTTAATGTTTAATTGGTATAAAGTTTCTGTTTGGGGTGGTAGAAAAGTTTTGAGAATTGATGATGGTGATGGTAACACAATATTGTGAATATAATTAACACCACTGAATTATGTTTGAAAGTGTTTAAAAGGCAAAATTGTTGGTTGTATATATGTTACTAGAGTAAAATTTTTTAATAAGTCATAGGAGTGTACAACACAAACAGTAAACTCTAATGTAGACTATGAACTATAGTTAAATAGTATAATTATAATAATATGTATTTGTAACTGAAGTACTGTACTAATGCAATGTGTTAATAATAGGAAAAATTGCATTTGTGAGAAGGGCTATATGGGAACTCTGTATTTTCTTCATGGCTTTTTTGTAAATTTATAATTTCTCCAATAAAAAATACATAAAAAGACTAACATCATTACTTTTAAAAATCCAGACTCTTTATCTTAGTGCACATGCCTATCGAGGTCTGGCCATCTTCAATGTCATCTCCTGCCTCACTACTTCATGCATATTTTCAGACTGTTTGGGCCCTTTCCACTTATGCACATTAGACTGTAAATCCCCTCCTCACCACTTCTGTGTGCTAATCCCAAAGTCTTAGATCAAGTGTTCCCTCTTCCAGAAAGCCTCCCCTGCTCTTCCCATCCCCTGCAGGTTATGGTCCCTCCTCCATGCTCTCCATCTTCATGCAGCTATCATATCACTCATCAAACACTGTGGCAATGGTGTGTCTGATCCCTGTTGCTCCTACTTGACTCTTCCTTTTGGGGTAGGAACTGAATGACCCTTATTAATTTTTAAATTCCCTGAAATCACCACATTGCTTAGCATAAAGCGGATACTTAAGAGATCTTACTGATGATGAATGGGGTCTCTTTCCTTGACAGCCAACTAAGAAAAGGGAACCATATCCAAAATTTTGCTTAAATCCCCCTAACTCCAACAACGGAATGGCTTTGAGATTTTGATCCAGAAGGCAAGTTCCTCAGAAATTATACTCATGCACCTCAGCTGTAATTAACTTACTTCAGAAAACTATCCGAGAACTTTATATAGTAGCCTGTTGTAATTAGTTAATTAGTTACAATCTCCCACCCCAATTCCAACAAGGACTTAATGTGGCTAATAAAAATAATATAAAATTCCAAAAGATAATTTTGGTGGTTACTTCTCATTGTGATTCTTCTCCTTTTTAAAAAAATTGGGGGCCAGCTGTAGCCCAGTGGATAGGGCACCTGTTCACCACATGGGAGGCCCCAGGTTCAGTTCCCAGGGGCCTCTCCGAGCGGGCAGACCGCCTTGAGAAGGGCAAGCCGCCATGGGCGGGGCAGAGCCACCACGGGCAGGGCAAGTCACCCACGAACGGAGCAGATCCACCCGTGAACAGAAGTGAAGCTGCCCGTGAACGGAGCAGAGCCGCCTGCATGGTGACCTGACTTGGTGCGTTGCCGCAACGGGGGGAGACAGAGCAGATACAGGAGAATGCAGAGAAATGAACACAGCAAGAGCAAGCAGAAAGGGGGGATATGTAGCAACAACAAAAAAATTGAATCCTGATTTTTCCAGGTTGCAATGGACCCAGTGAAAACATTACCGTTCCTAGTATCCTTTCTAGCTAGAGTTGATGACACGATAAAGTGCTGGCTCATGAAAATAAGCAGAAATGGTATATGCCTTGGACCTTTGTGTTTCTTCTTCTTCATTCCTGGAATGAGGATCAATGTTGGAGTAGAGTAGCCATCTTGAGACCATGAGACGACCGTCATGGGAACAAAAGTCTCCAAATTTATTGTTCCGTGAATAAAATATGACTCTGCTTGGTTAAGCACTTATTTGGGGGAAGTTTCTCATGCTCAAAGGCATACCTAATTCCTAATTGATAGGATAACAAATATTAGAAGTAGGTAAAGAATATGAAACAAAGGAAGAACAAGGGCAGTGATATTAAATGGGGCCAGGATGTGTTGAATACTAAAATGAATACCATGAAATACTATGAATACTTTCTGTAAGTGAGTCATACATTTTGTTTCTACAATGTCTAGAAGACTATAGGAAGGAGAAAATGTGGTCAGTTGTCTATAAATGAAAAGCAAATTTACTCAGAAGAAATAGAATTTTGACAGTAAAGCAAGACAGATAATTCTTTCCAAGGCTCCTTACAAAAGTGAGACTGCATGACCTAATATACAGTGTCCTTGTCAGTATCCTCACAGCAACCAACAGCTCTGGGTCATACTAGTAACTTATGATCTCACTCAAGTGCAACTTAGCAAAACAATTAGGGTATTTAGACAAATGGGTCACGCCTAATTCAGGTCATCCTTCATAGGTAATCTTTTTGCCTAGTTTTTTAGGTAAATCTTATTAAAAACCTCATGAAAACTGTGGAACTTCCAGCAGAAAAATGCACATCAGCACACGCATACCGAATTTTGCCTACAATTCTAAGGAGTTATAGATTTCTAAGGGTTTGGAGATTCTAGGTTAAGAGCCAAGCTCTGAATTTTTGATAGATATTTAGCAAGAGTGAGGCCTTAGTTTATGACCCTTCTTTGTTGCCTATAATTAGAATGACCAGCTGAGGAGTTCCCCAGGACACAGGGTTTTCCATGCTAAAACCATGGCAGTCCTGGAAAAACTGGGACAGTTGATCACCCTGCCTTAACAGTCAGCCAAGTTTGAGTATGGGAGTGCAGAGGAGTCATTGCAGACTTCCTTTTCTGAAAATTAAGGCTCTCACAACATGCTTGAATACATGTTTGCCACTATGCCAAGGGACCTTTACTCGCTGGGCCAGCGGCTTCACCAAGATCAATTTTAAATCTACCCTAATGTACAAACAAATGGGTGCATTTTCAATCCCTCAAGGTTGCAAAATTCAACCCCTTTGTGCAAAGCCACAAATTATTTGTATCCAATACACCTTCGCTATTTTTATATCCACAGAGATACCTACATTTTCCATTTCTTGGAGTACCTTCTGAAATAAATCGTTTGCAAAATATATCCCCAAATAATTAAATGTAGAGATTTGTTACGTGGAATTAATGAACTATATATCAGCTGGTTGGGGAGAATCATTTAAAAAATGTATTTTTGGCTTTAGAATGGTTAACTTCAGGTTTTAGAATAGTTTAGGTCCTTTTTTATTAAAATCACTATTAGGCTCTCATTTTAAGGTTCAGTACCTCAAAGTAAGGTAATTGTTGATTTTCTGATATCTTTAACAGAAATATAAGCTCCCTGTAGCTTGGTAAGCAACCAAAAATTGACAGAGAAGCCAAAGTCTGTCTTTGTTTTACCTGTTTGGGATTTGTTAATAGTCCTGTCAAGAGTCCTTTCTACCATCCTTTTCTCTCACAGTGGGTCGGATTGTCATAAAATTCTGAAGAGCCATCAAAGGCCAATGTTCTAAATTCAAGTAGCTTGGCCATCCCCAAATTCAAAAGCTAGTAAAAATCAGTAAGAACTACAGGCAACCTTACATTATTCCTGAAAATTTCTTCAAAAGAAAATAAAACTTTGCTGTGAAACTGGTGAAGCTTAAGATTCAGGGCACCTCACTTGCAGGATTCCCAATAGTCTTGGAGCCGCTAGTTGTGTTTTAGTTGGGAAGGGAAGCCAAGTTCCATTCTGGCAAGAGATTTCAGAAAAAAATCTTCAAGTCTCCCAAAATTTCTTTTGATTCCTTTTTCCTTCTAAAATGTACTTAATCTGCACCTAAGTTTGTGTTTATAATATTATATTCTTTTTCTTAAATATGGTCCTCTAAATTTTATGTTTCAGATCCCACAGAACTTGCAATCACTGTTACCTAAAGAACACTAGATCCTCATTTCCCTGAGAAGCCCCAAATTACTGTTTGCTTACAAGAAACTGGCATAAGGGGCCGGCTCGATAGCCCAGTGGATAGGGCGCCGGCATACCACATGGGAGGCCCTGGGTTCGGTTCCTGGGGACCTCTCCTAGTGGGCAGACCGCCTTGAGAATGGCAAGCTGCCATGGGTGGGCCAGAGCTGCCGTGGACAGGGCAAAAGCCACCACGGGCAGGGCAGGTCGCCTGTGAATGGAGCGCAGCCAGCCACCCGCGAACTGAAAGCTGGCCGTGAATGGAAGCAGAAGCCGCCCACAAGCGGGGAAAGCCGCGCCTGCACAGTGACCAGTCTCGGCGCGTCGCCGCAGCGGGGGGGAAGGGGAGATATGTAATAAAAATAAATAAATCCTTAAAAAAAAATTACTTAAAAAAAAAAAAGAAACTGGGATAAGTTTTTTGTTTTTTCAATTTTTAATTTTTTTAGGAAGTACTGGGGATTGAACCAGGTACCTTGTACATGGGAAGTGTGCACTCAACTGCTGAGCTATGCACCCTCCATTGGCATAAGTTTTATATAGAACAGCCAATAAATTAACTAGGACCAAGGTCTCCCGGTTACTTCAGAGTATCTGTTACACTATCTTATGGCTCAGCTCTGGAGAACAAAGGGGCTGGAAGGCAGAGTGCAAAAGGTTCCTCTAAGTACCAGAAATGTCTACAAAAATACTTACATAAAGTTTTTTTTTACACCTTGGGAAAGTTCCAGTCCTTAATATAAATTAAGCTGGAGCAAATGAGGAACTCTAGGTATAACTTTTGTTAAGTAGGAGAGAAAATTGGTGAAGGTGGGGATATAAAGCCCTATTTTGCACTATGCAAATAGAAAGTGTTCTAGTATGTACATGTATATGTGTATGTATTCGTATACATCGATGTGTATGTGTATGTGTATAATGTATATGTATATGCATATGTATATGTACATGTACATGTATATGTATATGTATATGTATATGTATATGTATATGTATATGTGTGTGTGTGTGTGTATGTGTGTATGAATCTCCATCTCCTCTTCCCTCTTCCCAAAACAGAGTTCTTAATGTGGAGTCCTCCTATTGTAAAAGATAAAAATCATTCTAGGGTCTTCATGAGTTATTCCAACATTTTTACTTGAAAAGGAAAATTATGGTATTCCATATGTGATTGGCAATATATCCCTTTAATCACTGATGCTAAATTATATAAGCAGTTCTTAAGTTTAGGAAGTTTGTCCTAAACAAAAGTAAATGTCTTCCTGTAGAACTGATGGATGTAGGGCTCAAGTGTCAAATAAAGGATCATTGGGGGCCCGGCTAGATAGCTCAGTGGATAGAGTGCTCTGGGGTACCACATGGGAGGCCCTGGTTCGGTTCCTGGGGACCTCTCCTAGCGGGCAGGCCGTGGGCGGGGCAAAAGCCCCCGTGGGCAAGGCAAAAAGCCGCCACGGGCAGGGCAGAGCCCCCACGGGCATGGCAAAGTCACCCATGTAAAAAGCGGAGCTGCTGCCTGCGAAGCGGAAGCCGGCAGCCCGCAAAAACATGGAGGAGTGCTGCCCGCAAAATATGGAGCAGAGCCGCCCGTGAAAACGGAATGGAGCCACCCTCGAACGGAGCGAGCGGCCGCCGGGGAGGGCCGACTTGGCGCGCCGCCGCGGGGATGGGGGGAGACAAGAAGCAGACATAGAAAAACACAGAAGAATGGACACATAGCAAGAGTAGGCGGGGGGGGGAGGGAATATGTAATAAAAAAAAAGGATCATTGGGATAAGAAAAAGAGCATTAAGAAAAATAATCATTGCATTTGGTTTCATGGATAAGAGATATCATTGATTTAGTGGAGTAATGATTACAGCAGGGGTTCTTAACCTTTTTTGTTTCACGGACCCCTTTGCCAGTCAAGTGAAAACCACGGACCCCTTACTAAGTCCTCACTATACTGTGTATTATTTAATAAATATATCACACCCACAAGAATAATGTTTGATGAATTTCAATTCAAGTTCACTGACCCCTTTTTAAGAACCCCTGGTTTACAAGATAAAATTTCTCTTAAAAAATTACTATATGGATAAAACATAAACACTCTGGTTTTCAAAACTTTTCTAGATTATTTGAGAGGGCAGATGGAAAGAATTTGTAAAGCGAAAGTATTCTCAACAACATTAAGAAATTAATAACAGTACATGTTTGTCAAACCCCAGGTTATATCCTCCTGTAGAGTTTACAATAAAAAAAGTGAGGGGTCAAGGCTTATCAATTAGTCAAGCAATATGAATGTGAAGGTCTTTGAAGTTCATTTCTTATCTATTGTCTCTATACTACATGCTTCTAGATTCCTTATGCTTCCTTCTCAAAGGAATTAACCATTGCACTAAGAAAAATGTGCATATACTACTTTCACAGGCACCGGATATGGATCATAGAGTCAATGGATTTTTGACATTTTAAGTATACAAGTAGAGAAAGCAAAAAAAGGTGCTAGAGAAGGATTTTTTTTTTTTTAATGTGAGCTGAATATTAAGAGCTTGATGGCTTTGGGGAAGTGATTTCTCAATTCTTTCCATTGAAAATGGTGGTATTTCTGTCTCTATAAATCTCTGCTATATAATATAACTTTGGATCTGTAAATTGTTTTCTTTTTTAAATTAAAGAATATCTTATGCCACCTTACCAAATAGCTTCCTGTTATTTTTGAAGATTTGTCCATTTTCCCTTTGGTTAAACGATGTGTGAACTGGTCTCAGTAATATAACAACTAACACTGAGCTGAATTTGAACCAAGCTGATTAACACAAACCAAATATTTTCTATGTATCCCCATTTTACAAGGGCATGTTCTGAAATAAGATAAGAAAAGCTATCCTTGAAGTATTTGTTGACAAATTAAAAGCAGGAAATTCCAGAGATTTCATGTGCTGAACTCTCATGGGATTTACTTCCCAATTTAGCAGTTTCAGCATGAGCCTGGGATATGCCTCTGTACATTTGGATGTGGATTCCAAGTGGACTGAACTTGTAAAGCTTTAGAATTTCATCCACCACCTAGCATTTCTCTGACTTGAGTTTATATCTCACCATTAATCATAAAAAATACAAGATCCCTTGAAGTGTGGCTACTTGGCCTCCTCTGTGGAATTTTCAGGATAAAAATGAACAAACCAGGAGACAAATCAAAGTAATCTATGAGTATTGTAATGCAGATTTAAGTCCAAAATTATTTAAAATTGTATATTTTCAAGTGGTTTTAGGGATAACGTAAGTATAGCATTCTCTGAGGAGTCTGATGTGACCTTCTGGATTGCCTTACTCTGCCTCAATTATGCCATTTAGCAGCATATGTGGAACCTGATGCCACATCTGATCTCCCTTGGGTTTGCCTCCCCAATATAGCTGTCACCACACACTTAATGCCCCTTTGACATTCTGGCTCCCATATTGTTGAAACAGTGAAGTAGGCAATTATTTGTAATAGGAAAATGTTTGCAGGACACATGGCTAATGGTCCAAATGGAATGCAAGGATTATTTTTATTTAGAAAAAATGAAGTTTATATAATTTTTTTCCTTGAAAATTTTCATTAGTCCCCCATCACCTACATCTGAGGTTCGCAGATCCAAACTTATGGAATGAGCACACCAGTCTGAGGTAAAGATTTTAATGTATCAAAGCTAAAGGAAAAATAATGATTGGTGGGTTGTTTGCACAGAAATAAATTTATTCCTTTAAAGGACTGCTTTTTTTGGAATTATGTCCATCCTAACTTTGGGTATTAAAAAAAAAAATTTCCTTTACTTTATGAAATGCCAGTATTCACAAACGTAAGTTTAGGGGAGAAAAATCTCGATTTGACAAAATAAAAACTCGTGATCTTAAATTGTCTTCGAAATGTACTGGTTTGTAAAACCCCTAAGTCTGGGCATCATCGCCCTGTGGGATAATGATCAAGTTGCCCCATCTGGCTCTTGCCTATGTTTCAACTTCATCCTCCACCAGTATAAGCGCAGGGATTCTGGGATGGAGTCACTTGACTTAGTTGTATCACATACTTCCACACCTTGCATTCCCCCCGCCCCTTATCCTCCTGACAAACTCCTAATTACCCTTCAAAACTCAAGAAAAAAATAGTGAGCTCCTCTGTGAATCCCTCCCTGACTACTCCCATCTGGTATCCTCCGGAGGAAACTGGGCAGCCCCTATCTTCAGTTTCCACTGCTCCTGGGGTACGACTCTTTACACATGATATTACAATGGCATCTTTCTTGACTGTCAACCCATAGAGAGTGGGAGCCTTAGTACAGATTTTTTTTTTCTGATTTATTGTTTTGTACCCTGTACCTAACCTAGAAGTTGACACATAATAGGTGCATGATAAATGTGTGATTAGAGTTTGGATGAAGACTGATCAAATGGTATCTTTCAAGAGCCTTGCTTTTCATTTATTTAGCAACTGGTAAGGAAATATTTAAGTCCCTATTTTGAAAGAGCTTTATTAGGTATCCTGATGGTTGTACTGTGTAAAATAAAGCCTTTGTAAGTTGCTTATAATCCAAATGGGGAAGACAAAGAATCCTCATAGAAAATGTTGTATAACCAATACACAAAATGATCAGGCTCTGTTATGTAGGAATCAATTGAGTCAAATGTGAGTGTTTTTGACTTTCACCAGCAGACTTTTGTGTGGGTTCCATTGGCCAGAGAGGCTTAGAGAAGGCTGTGGGAATTTGTACGAACATTATGAACTCTCTGTGCCACACAGCCAGTGCCACAAAAGTCCAGTACTCCTGTTCTCTCTTGGCATTGTGACCCATCCCAGTGCTGTTTACTGCTGTCTGCTTCACAACCCTGACTTTTCTGCCTGTTTCTAGCCTTGCCCTTATCACTCATACTTAACATTCAGGGCTGCTTCTGTCTCTGAGCCTTCAGTTTTTCCTTCCAAACAGTAACTGATGCGTGCTGCTTGCTTTTGCAACCTTTCGTGAAGGCCTAGTGTAAATAACCCACCTAGCATTTTCCAGTCCTTTTATTTTATTGACAAGAAATCTGAGACCTGGGATGCTCACAGCTCACCTGAGATCCCTCAGCTGCTCCTAAGATGCCTCCTCCAGGGTTCTTCCCTCCTGCCCATTTTGTATACACTCAGAGCAGCTTTAAGAGGTTCCAAGTACATTAAAATGCACGTCCCTCAGAATTGAATTTTGTTGTGTCCACAAAAAAATGTGGTGGCTGACGTGTTCACTTGAAGGCAAAGCATCCATAAATTTGCAGCAACTCTCTATCAGTGGACTTTCTTTCACGTGGGTCCAACTTGGTTTGTTTCTACATTTTCCTTTATACTAAAAATGTTGAACTCTTAAGTAGAAATCAAAAGAAAAGGAAGGCCATGAGAAGACTGCGTCATGCAGTTGCATCCTGAGGAGGCTACCTAGTTTATACTGTAGATAGCATTAGAACCACTTGCCTTCTCTGGGTCTCAGTTGGCTCATTGGTAAATTTAAGGAAGAGATCATCACTAAGGTCTTTTCTAGCTTCTATGTTCTAAAATGATTTGCAGAGATGTTACATTTAGTTTCTCTTTAGTTGACCTGTTAGAACATACTTTAAAAAATCAAATTATATAGAAGTGGATAAAATAGAAACAAAGTGTTTTGATATTTATATCTACCCACCCTCACATAAATGTACACCCTCAGCGCACATGCAAACTCATGTTGAGAAATGAAAGGCTGATCCCCTATCATCTGAAATCATTCATGGGGTGTTCCCAGACTGGCTTTCTTAAGTCCTTCCTCAAAAAAAAAAAAAAAATCCAGCAATAACTTCCATATTTTTTTCTGATTTAGTAATAGATAAGCAGCATGCAAATACTATTTGCAGCATTAGATTCCATAGGATTTTAGGAATAAATAACTTGCAGTTTTCTTTCCTAATTGGAATAAAGTAGAAAAAAGTTAAAAATCATTTTCATCTTTGCTCAAGTCTTTAGGTTTACTTTATTATTTGTAAAATCAACTTTCAAGCAGTATTTGAATATAACCTTGTTTAACTTAAACCAAATTGTACCCTGTTTGTATTTACTGAGATGTGATAGATGTTAGAAGTATCCCGCTTTGTTTTTGTTTTTAGATGAAATCTTAGTTGTTTAATGAACTTCAATATTTATATTTTGTTAAAGCTCTGCTATCATTTATAACCAGATGAGATAGCCATGGGAAGATAAATTGATCATTTATTCCTCTTGCATTAGGGAAACAGTTCTTGTATTTACAATATGCTTAGCATAGCAATTCCCTGCCTAGCCTCTCAATATCTGTGTACATTTTATGGTGGAGTGTGACTTTCAAATTAAAAATGATTTGTTGGAAGAATATTGACTAGGAAATGCATCCTGAGAGGAGATAGCAGAGAAGATGTAATGAGATTTTTTCACTACCCTTAGCCCTAGGCTGTTCAATAAATTTTCTTCTTTAAAGCTAAGGAGAAGAAAGGGAGCCTCAAACTGAGTGGCAGATGTTAAGTCAGGAAATGGGGAACTCCGCCTTCCCCAGAGCTTCCAGTCCTCTCCCTGACCTTTGTGGCCTTGTTGAAAGGCTTTCTCTGGATTGAATGACAACACGGAGGCTGTGGGTAATATTGCAAGTCAGAGAATGAGGGTGTGAATGGGAAGCCATGACCCTTGCCCTGGGTGCTAGTTCAGAACTGGGTTAGGGGTGAGGTGTGGGGTTGCACTTCCAGATTGC
>PVKH010003937.1:0-24123 GCA_004027955.1 Chaetophractus vellerosus
ACAGCTCATTTTCTGAAAGAAAGTGCTACGGGGCTGGGCTTCTGTTTTGCTGAGCACTTGAAATTTACTTGGAAGGGGGGGCTCAGTCTAGGGGGCACCTGTCACTTACACCACTCTTAAGCAGCTCCACTCCTCCAAGCAGAAGACTGAACCTTGTCAGACGCCTAAACCTTTTACTCTTGTGCTGAGTTGCCTCCTTTTTGACAATGAAAGGGCTTTTCACAAAGAACTAAAAGAAATAAAAATAAACACCCAAATGTCTTAGATCTATATTCTCACTGATGGTTTTCAGAATTCTCCAGGAGGATAGACTGAGGATAAATGAGGGTAAATTACCTAATAAAATAAGAGTATGGGAAAATCTGCTGCCACGTAGCTGAAGTACTCAAAAACCGCCTGGTTCCAAAAGCTCCTAAGAACTTAGTTGACAGTGGAAGTCAAAATAAGAAACTAAGATATTTAGGAGACAGATTCTATTTGTGCAACCATTTTTAAAGGTGCTATAAAAATGGTGTTTGGAGGGAACTAGCTGTAGCTCAATTGGTAGGGCTCTGGTTTACCACATGGGAGGCCCTGGGTTCGGTTCCCGGGGCCTCCTTGAGCAGGCAGACTGCCTCGAGCAGGCAAGCCGCCGCGGGCAGGGCAAGCCCCGGTGAGCAGGGCAAGCCGCCATGCGGCGAGCTGACTCGGTGGGTCGCCGCAGCGGGGGGAGACAACCAGACACAGAAGAACGCAAAAATGAACACAGCAAGAACAAGCGGGTGGGGGGGATATATAATAAATTTAAAAAAAAATGGTGTTTGGAAACCTGGCGTTTCTGAAACAAAATATTAACCCATTCCTGATTTGGTTTCTGATAGCACACCAAGAAAGATACCATCTAGGCCTCATAGCTACATTGTGGCTAACAATTTCCCTGGCATTAGAAAAATTAAACATTATAAATGATTTCAAAGTCACTGATAAAGAGGTGCAAGTTGAAATATTAAGGGGCATTTTTGCCTACAGATGAACAAAACTGGAAAAAAGAAATTATACTACCCAGTATTAACATGGGTGTGGAGGAGAAAGGGGAGAATTACTGGATCACTTGGAGGGCAATTTGACATTGGAAGCATTATCATTTTTGAGCAGGCAAATTCTACTGCTTAGTATTGGTTCCACAGAACTTGCACAAAAGTGACAAGGATTATGGCTACAACAATGCTACAATATGGGAAACTGGTTACATACATTATGGTATCACCACTCAATGGGCAACTCTGCAATGATGAAAAAGAACAATACATTAGGAAAATGTCTGAGAAGATAATGTCAAGGGGGAAAAGCAAGACAGTCCATATAACAGGATCTTCATTAGGTTAAAAATGAGCTGTAGTCACGGTTTTATAGTCATCATGCTTGGGTCGGCTGAGCACAGGCCTTTCCTCTTCTGGGAACTATCCCTTCTCCATCCCCACGATTCCTGTGGGAACTGCCATGGCCCCACCCTGCCATGGCCACAGCTGACTGAGCCCAGCTGGGCAAAACCCCCTTTGCCCAGGAGTTTCTTACTTGAGGCCAGGGAATCCAGCCTGCCTCGTGTACAAATGCAGGTGGTGTGCTGACTTTCTGGCACCTGGGGGAGCCTGCCTGCTGCAAAAAGGATAATGGAATTTGCTTGGAGGGAATTTTCCTATTTTGTCTTCTAATATATTGATGAATTATTGAAATTTCCACATCTACCCAAGCTGGATGTGACACTTGGCTGGAATCTGGTTTGTGGCTGCTCAGGCTTATTTGTAACCCTTTACCTTCTGGCTATGAAGCTCTTGCATGGGATCCCCCTTATCTTCTACTGGGCCCCCTTTTAGTGTAAGCTATTTGAGCATGCTTCTGTCCTTTGTGTACTAGCCATTCTGTAATGCTTGGATTTTAAGTGAATTCTTCAAATTCTTTTGAAATCGGGAAATTAGGTCTTAGAGGAAAAAAAGCACAAAATGCATTTCATGTCTCCACCTAATTCTCACAGAGCCTAAAAAATAAGTAACAAGGACATTTGAACAGGCGGGCTGATGAATGTGGCTGAACCAGACTTTAGAATTTACTAATATTTCTAAGCATTCATCCCAAAGACTTTGGACAGACTCTGCTGATCCTTGGATAGGGAAAGCAGCTCTCTTCCTCAGAGGGAAGTAAAGATGACTTCCACAGCAGCTGGCTCTCATTCCCTGGAGCTTACTGCTGGGGGTAGCAAAGGCCTGTTCTAATTGCATGGCTGTTTGAATACATCCATTTTTCAATGGGCCCGGATTCCGCTGTCCCCAACTACTTCCTGTCCAATGAAACTGCCCCCAATCAAGGCTGGCTTAGAGGGGAGGGCTGGGCTGCCCTGGAATTGCACCACCCTCATTCCAATTTGGGGATGGTGCTGAGTGGGAGTGGCCAGCCAGCTGGCATCCCAGCAGCTCATCTCCAAGCTGCAGTGACCGTTCTCACGCAGCTCACCACGAGCCCCACCTGCTGTCGAGACAAAAGGGACTTGGTTCTAGTCAACATGGCAGCAGCCTTTTTTGTAGCTTATTCTGCCTCGGCAACACGTTGTTCTGTGGATCTAGATGGATGATTATGCTCCCCCACAGACTGAGCTGAAATTGTGATGCTGAAGGCAAAGGGTGGGCTTCATTAAGAATTTCTAGTTCTACTTTCCATCAACTAGTCCATTTGCCCTCTTGTTTTTGAAGGTGGTACAGTGATAAAACTACTCAGGCAGTCAACATTACCTAGTTTCCCTGTCCATTAAAACAATTACACGTTCTGATGAGCTATGGCTGTATTTTCAAACACCAGACAGCAACATCCCTGGCCTCCTGCCAACACAGTCAGCTGACGGCTTGCCTGTAATTTTTATTCTCTTTGCTTGTAACTACCCCTCTGCTGCTCCTTTCTAAAACCATTAAGCCTCGTGTCCTCAGGAGCTGCCCGAGTGTGTGCTGCCAGAAAGGCATCTGGAGGCCTGACACTCAGCATTCCCTTCCCGCGACCTTGACGAAGCGCTGACCGGCGCCGTGGTGGAACTCTCTGGGCTAGCTGGTTCCAGCGGAGGAAAGAACATTTACTGGGCCACATAAAGCACTAACTCAGAAAGTTTCTTTTTTCTTTTTTTTCATAAACTTGACATGGCAGAACATCTGAGCTAGAATGGCAAGATTTACAAACAAAATTGCTGCAATTATTACAATTATGAAAGAGATCTGGCGGTTTGGGACTTTTTTCTGAATCCATATTTAACATAAAATAGTCTAGTTATACCAGGTTCTAAGACTCACCCCACACGAATGGCCTGTGCGTGGTTCTTTTGTACCTACTCTGAGCAACTCTGCTTTGGGTGGGTGTGTGAAAGTGAATTTTAAAAGAGGAGTGAAATCTGAGATAAAGACCTCTGTGCTGTGATTGGACGACCCATCTGAGACCAAGATTAGTTCAACGACTATTCTTTGAGGTTATCCTTGAAAATTCATCTAAACCTGCAGAAGCATATTACCAAAAATTAAACTTTCCTAAGAAAACTGTCTCAAAATCAAGGCTTATCTATATGTTGAACTATTTCTAACAAATGTTAAAACAGTGTCTCCACTAAATAGATGGTGACAAAATGTCTCTACTTCTGACTCTAAATTTGCCTCTGAATCAGATTAAAACAATAAAATTATTCTTGGGGGTGGGATGGTATGAGCAAAAGCTCTGGGGCACAAACCTCATAAACTACAGGAGCAGTACAGATTTCTTGTCAGCCTAATTCTAATGCTCATTAATTCAACAGAAAAATATCACCGACAACTTTAGAACTACATTTCTTTTCTAAATAATTATGGAAATTATAGATTATACACATCTGGAAAAGTCACTAAGGAAAGCATCTGCTTTCTGTATTTAAACAGAAGAATCTGGTTAAAAAAAATTATAATCCTTGCTTCAACGAATAAGGCCACTGCTGCTGGAGTCACGAGGAAATAACTCCCTTTTGTCTGTGGGCATCCGGCCAAGTGTATTATTGAAAATGTCCTCTTTTCTGCCACACCAAGTCCAGGACAGCTAAATGGATGTGCTGAGGCAGATGGCTGGGTCCTGCCAGTGGGAAGCAGATGGGAATATTAAATTGCTTTCAGACACCAAGAAAACACCAGACTATCTCCTTTAGAGCTTGAGATTCAATCTACCCTTATGTGGTTCTGGTCACTTGATGTCAATTAGGTGCTATGTCATGAAAACTTACATAGTTAGTGGAAGGAGTCATGCACTTGGAGCTGGAGTCCTGGGTTCGACTCCCACTCATCAGGCACACGACCTTCAGCAAGTCAACCTACACATCTCTCAGCCAAGAGTTTTTCACCTCTGAAAATGGGGTAGGTTACCCTTCCAATCTTTTATGACTTGATGATTGCATGAGAATCTCTAACAATGTACTTTCTGGACTGAGACCTGGCATATAAAGGGAAGGCATTCCTATTTTAGGGTTTCAGTGGCAAGAAATGAGAGGATAACCAGGAAAGGCTTCATTCTGACTCCCCTCCCCACCCCAAAGAATCAAATGGCTTCAGTGAATCACATTTAGCAAGGTCTTCACTGCTTTCCTCCCCATCTTTTTCAAAGACCAACTTTAGTTTTCTGGATTCACAGACTGTGAACCTGAACTCAGGTTCATGATTAAATGTCTGTTAAGCCCATGCTGTGAATATGACATCATTATTTGAGGCAAAAGAAATGGGAGAAGACAAGGCTATTGCCTGAGAAGAGCTCACAAAGGACAAAGGCACAAAAGCAACGGAGAGAGTGGAGCCTTGAAACAGGACACGGTGGTCTGGGCCTTGGGTGCTTAGGGACCATGTGCAATTAATTGGTCTTAGCTACTCCAAATTCTTCCTGGAAATCAGGAATTATAAAGAATTGTGAATAGAACAATATGGGAGAAAGAGCACCCAGGGAAGTGAGGTTCCATTTTTACTACCCCTTCTTGAGCAAATCACACCTTCACTCTGGGCTGCAATTTCCACGTTGGAAAAATGAGAAGGCCCCCTCCCAGCTCTCTCCTCCTGAGTGCCTCCTTCTTAGACAGAGTAGGCTGCAAGTCTGTCTGCACGGCTGCCCTTACCCCAAGTGGGGCAGTCCCTGAGAGCTGGATCACTGCGTGTGTGCCAAGTGAACAGACTCCATGTGGACCCAAGTTCCAGCTTGAGGAGAGGCTGGGAATTACCTGGTGTGGCTGTTGGAGGAGAGGCTCTCCCAGGGCTGCACGCTGCAGCCGGCCACAGCAAAGGCTCCCCCGCAGCTGCCATCCAACTTCATAAGCAGGGCTTTGGCAGCATTCTCAGCTGTCTTCCGGCAGTCGTGGGCTCGTTTGAGCATCTGAGTGATGTTTTCATCCCCCGACTGGTCTCCTACATTGCAGAGAAGCCGATGAATTAATCAGCACAGGTCTGGACAAGGCAAGCCTGGGAACGAGCGTGGATAATCCACTCTCAGTTACTGGGGCAGAAGTGGTGCAGTGGAGAGGAAATGGAATTGGACAGCCCAGGAAGAGATCCATGCCGGGTTTGGCTTGTCACTTAGTAACTGTACTGGGGAAGATATTATTCTGCTCTGGGCTCCACTTTCCTCATCTACAAATGGAGAGGTTGGCCAATGTGACATCTGAGGTCTGTTTTAAGCTCTATGATTTTCTAATTAGCCGGGCTCCTGCCTTCTCCTCCCACTCAGTCACAAGTCTACTGTTTGGTGGTTGTTCTTTGTGTTGGCACTTCTTTAGGAGCAAGGGTAGGGAGAAATTGAGGCAAAGCTGGGTCATATCTCCACATGTCTACAGCTTTGGTTAGAGCTGTGTGTAGGCAAGAGAAACAAAAACCAATGGCTAAAACGAGGATGTTAGATTTCTCCATGTTTTCTGTACTGATGCTATCTCTGGCCTTTCTCTCAGTTTGGTCTGGGGTGGCAAACTCAAATGTCTCCAGGAGCCAGGCAACTGGGCTGGGGCAAGAAATTAGGGAGTGGTGGGGATCAGCACTGAGCCAGACAATGAATTCCCCATCCACAGATGTTTACATTCTTGTTGTGTTTTACAAAACTGTGCTGGCCAAATAAATGACCAGTGTGTTACCTCTGAAGCCTACAGCCATGCTTTTTCAAACATTTTCAAGTGAAATCTTATGCCAAAGCCTCACGTACAAAGCTGGTAAATGCAGAACTGGTTGAAGGGGCAGGAAAAGGGGGATGCACTCAGCTTCCCTATTCTCCAAGTCCATTGCCAAGGCCTAAAGAAACGCCTCCAGCTTCCCAGGGCACAGCTTGAAAATTATTGGCCTAAATTGTCTAGAATGAAAGTAATGAATGCCAGTGAAGTCCACAAGAAGCAAAGAAAAAGGCCACAATAATTGGTACTGTGGGTAAATGTTATAAACTGGTACTTACTTTGCTGTGCAACTAGATGGCACATTGGGTCAGAGTGACAGTTCAGCTGCCGATGTCAGCAGATAGAAGAGAGGCTTAATGAAGAGCTGCTAAAAATTCAGCCTATCCTCAGCTCTAAGGCGTGGGGAGGAAATGGGGGGGGGAGGGGTTGTATGCTACGCAGGTTAGGGTTCCTTGTACTTCCCTTGTCCATTTCTCTGATAATCTTTGTGCCTCTTTCTTCCATAAACATAATAGTCATAACTCACCAAGCAACTGCTCTTTGAATTCTGTTCTGAAGTAGGCATATTACCAACTACCTTGTCTTATAAACTATATATACGAGCTACCCAGTATCAGGTAAATAGGAAGCATTTCATGATTGATTTTTAAATATTTTAAATGCAGATTTAGTTAAGCCCTTTTAGCTTCTACCAAGTAACTATGCTGATTAGGTACAAGCCTAATAAAAAGTACCTTTTAAGAATGGAATGGTTTTAAGATATCCCTGTGCTACAAAATGGATGATTGATTTTTTATTATCAATTTTCTTAATACATATACATATATATATAAAAGAAACCAAACCCTTGACAGCAGGCCAAGATCATTTTAAGATCTGTTTCATATGAGGAATAAAGTTTTATGGTCCAGTTAAAAGACCCTAAAAAACGAGGCTTCTAATGGAAATGCTGGCAGACTTTCTATTTTAGGGCTGGGATGGTAATACTATTGAAAAAAAACACAAAACAACAAATACAGAGGGAAAAGTGGATGATGGCCACCCATATAAATCAAGGCCTGCTTCCTTGCTGGGTAACTTGGATATGAAGCAGGAAATTAATACCCAGCATACTTCCTTTTCTTCAGATTTGCTTCGATTCTTGTACATGTCAAAACTGAACAAGGAAAAATATACGTAAAAGCTAGATCCCAGGCAGGGGGAGGAGCTGGCAAGAAGGAGAAGGAGATGCATTTGGGAGGTGCCCTAGTCGTGACCTTTTTATAGGGGTTATCCTGGAAGATGGGTGCACAAAGCCACTCCATGACAGGTGGGGACACCTGGCCTGCCCACACTGTCCATCTCTGGCTCTGGTCACTTCAGCTTTCTGTTTACTTGCTGTTACTTTCCCAAAGAAAGCAGTGTCCAGGACTCAGCATGGAAAAATGGCACCTCTTCTTCCTTTATCTCTTTCTCCTCTCAAGCATGATTTCTATTGCAGTCCTCTTCGTATCACTGCCAGGCTCAGAGCCACAGTAACTGATGAAGTTTTAGCAAATGCTGCTGCCAACAATGCCACACCTATGTCTCCTTCAATTAAATACACACCCCTTCCACTTACTAAACACAGAGATAGAAGGGGACCAGACCTTGTACAATCAGACCAACAGGATACACGACCCTGGCCTTGAAGGGGAGGGAGGGGGACAGCAGACACCCCCGGCTCCCCCGCAGGGCGGGCTCACGGGGCTAGCATCCCACGAAGCTGACAAGAGCAGGGTGTCAAACTATTTCCTCTATTCATAGGACACCAAGACCCCAGGTAAGGGGAACTCATGCTTCCTAACTACCCAAAAGGACAATGTTGAGAACATGCATAACCAATAAGTTAGCAGACAAGGCACAGGGCTCCTCAACAACCTCACAGAGGTTGACACAGAGAGACACGGGAAAGGTGGCCCCTTTAATGACCAGCGTGGGCCTCCCACGCCACCTGCTCCTACCGTCAGCCCAGGAGAATATGTCTCCTAAGAGGGGTTGTTTGTCTTAACATGTCTGCAATTCTGTTTCCACTCCAGTTCTTACTGCATTCAACATAAACAATTTACTCACTCGGTCAAGAGGAAAAACGAAAAACACACTTGACAAGCGAATTTCATGTTGTCAGGGGATGATCCAGCACCCACAGCTTATATGGGGGTAGGAGGGCAAAAAAGGGGAACTCGGTGAGGGCGAGGGATGGAGGCGCTCAGGGCACACTCACCCGCGGAGGAGCCCACACCAGCCGCTCGGAACTGCCCCAGGATGAGGTTCTGCTCAGTCTCGGCCAGAGCCAGGAGGAGCTCGTAGGCTTCTATGCACTGCTCACTGAAACACAAGCACACGGGGTCCTCACCTCCGGCAGAGAACAACGAGCAACTTCAACGCTAGTGCCGCTTCCTCGGCGGGAGGCGCCTTTCAGCCTCACTATCCACATAAGCAAAGAAACCACCAATGAACGAGGCCAATGGCTTGTTCTATGTTAGCCTTTTAAATTTAAATTTATTTTTTTTAAACACTTTACACTAGGATATAGAAAAATATAAGAGAAGCAATAAAGTTGGGAGAGGCATGTTTGTTGTTGTCCCATCAGCTAAAAGGGAAGGTGAAGCATGTGCATACCACCTGTATGGTCCCAAACGAGATGCCTGCAGTAGCAAAATTTCCCCTTTAAGCAAATAACCCGTCAGCCTCTCCTAGCTGAGCAGGAGGAAAGGTTGCTTTTGTCAACATTTAGTCAACAGACCATCTGTTTTGGTCTTTCTTTCATCTTTTTACTGAGAGTTAATAAAAAGGGCCTGGGCACTGGCTCTAAGTACTGGTAGTCCTTCCCTTCCAGGGCAGTCCGATTTTCATATTAGGATGCTGGGATATTTCTTCATCAAGAGGATGTGCTTAGGTGAACAAAGAGGGTTCTGGTGACAGGTGGACCGTGGGCACAGGACAGACTGTTGCAAGAGTTACCCTAGACAGATCATGTGTTTGCTTTGGTGGGTCTGTAAGCTAGCCTGACTGTTCTCTAGCTTTGGTCTTATATTTTTGGTTTAATTTTGTTCTCCGAAGAAGTAGCAATGTTTCTTAAAACAATATTGAGGGGCCGGCTGGATAGCCCAGTGGATAGGGCGCCGGCATACCACATGGAAGGCCCTGGGTTCGATTCCCGGGGACCTCTCCTAGCGGGCAGACTGCCTTGAGAATGGCAAGCCGCCATGGGCGGGCCGGAGCCACCGTGGGCAGGGCAAGAAGCTGCCACGGACATGGCAAAAGCCGCCACGGGCAGGGCAGGTCGCCCGCGGATGGAGCGCAGCCAGCCACCCGCGAACTGAGAGCCGGCCATGAATAGAAGCAGAAGCCGCCCACAAGCGGGGAAAGCCGCGCCTGTGCAGTGACCAGTCTCGGCGCATCGCCGCAGCGGGGGGGAGGGGAGGTATGTAATAAAATAAATAAATCTTTAAAAAAAAAAACCAATATTGAGATTTTTAGAGGATGCTAAGAGTAAGATACAGTCACTATTCTGGGACCTTGGCAATTATGCCTCAGTGATGACACTAATAAATAAATCTGTGAAAATAATAATAAGGCATAGTTTCATGGCTATTAAACAAGCAATAATTTAAAAAACATATAAATCCCAAAGCTGATGAGGTTGGAAAAAATGTTATATTCATACACCACTTGTCCATCAATGAATGACTCACAGAGGTTTAAACTGGCTTGTTTTTATGCAAGAAAATTGGTGGCATGCCTGAAGAGCTATGAAAATATTCCTATCCACTGATCTATAGTTCCTGCTCCAGGGATCTTATCCTGAGGAAAACATTCAAAAGAATGAAGGTATTATCTGTATTAATATCAATATTCAATATCAAGAGCCTACAAAATTTGAAATGTCTTTTAGAGAAATGAGTAATTAAAATAATATATAAATTTGATGCCATGGATAAATGCAGACAGTTAAGCAAACTGAAAAACTATAACACATTGAAGAAATAGAATGCGTTAGATTTACAACAATGCAAGCTATATATGAATATGAATAAAAGCCTCAAGGAACAACACATTAATATTTACAACAGAAATTGATATTTTGAGGATATTACCTGAATGAAAAAATATTTAAGTGTAACATGCTAATAGAAACATACCTGCTTACAAATAACCATATTCATTACCCTTATTTTCTTAACTGCAAATGAGGCACTAATTAATTTTCAATACATACCACACCTATATTTGCTGGTCTAACTCCCTGGTTACATCTTCTAAAAGCCTGTTTTCTACATTTCTACGGATGCATTTCTAAATTAAAGTGGCTACAGAAATGTGACAGCTCGCCTACCTGTACTGTAAGGCCAGTCTCAGTGCGGTGGCATTGGATTCATATTTTCCCACCAGCATGCTCATCCTCTCAGCATTGCTTTTGCATTCCTCCAGGGTTATGGTCAGGAGGTCATTTTGGGATTTGAGATGTTCAATACGGCTACAAAGGAAGAAAATCACTTTCATGATTTCACACCTGGATTTACTTAATTTGGCAATATTTCAAGAGTTTAATCTATATCCAGGTCTAAAATGCATGTTAGGATGGGGGCTTGTCAGATTTCTTAGCAAATATGACACAAAATTATAAAGGAAGCAACTCTAGATAAAAGAATCACCGGATAGTACATGAATTAGAAATGAAAACTAAGTCTCCCGGGCATTTCCCACTCAAGTATCCACACGCCCACGCAGTATGCCTTACGCCAGGTGCTGTGCTAGGTTCTGAGGCTAATCCCAGTAAGGGAGACAACCGGCCAACCTCAAGGCCCTCACGGGAGCAGTGTCTGGTGTGCTTCATAAACCACCCTCCACTGGGGCAGGTGGAATGCAGCCTCGTAATAACAGGTACTGTTTGTTGAGCCCTTGCTCAATAAACCTCCTAGTAACCCTTTCAATTAAGTATTACCCTTCATTTCTCAGATGAGGAAATGGAGGCATAGGAAGTTTAAGTTAAGCTTAGGAAGGTAAGGAACTTTAGGTTAAGCTTGTCCTGGGATTTAAACCAGGCAGTCTGGCCCCAGGTCATGTACTTTGAACCACTTGCTACAGAGCAAAAGCTAAAGATGCATCACTGAGTGAACAAGAAACTGCTCCAGAAGGCCTCTGCCTGGGAAATGGAATGGATTAGGACCTGCACATTGGGTCCAACGCTTCACTGAGGTTAGACAGTCTAGCAATTACTAACAATGGGTAGGCTATGCAGTGGGAAGTTTTATAGGATTCAGAACTGTAAAGTAAGGGGAAATGAGTTTGTGTCAGTTAAAAACAAATCAGAAAAACATAAGCCTCATCTTCCCCATTTTCTGCCCCAGTTGTAATAATTCATTTTCCATGGGATACATGTATTTGCAGTATTCTGACCACCAACTCTTAAAGAGACCTTAAAGTTTCACACATATAAAATGCAAGTGACTTTTGCAATGGCTAAGGGGCTTGGAAGCCATTTTCCTTGTCTGAGCTCTGAACACTGAGGATAAATCTTGGAACTGAAGATCTTAGAGTAGAATATGGAGACACTTGCTTACGACGGGAGGTGTCTGGTGAGTGATTACCTAAGACCACTGCCAGGCTTTCGCAACTCTAAGTTCGATTCCCTGTAAGGTATTACAAGAATATTCTTTTCTGTCCCACTCACATTAAGATACCTTGAAAAGGTCCCTGCTTTCTCACTTCTCATTTACTTTTCCACCTGCTCTAGTATACATTCTGTACCCACTAGTGAGAAGGAGTTGCTCCCCCAGCTTACAGACGTCCATGTGGCTTTCTCAGGACCTCATGGACATTCTCAGGCAACATCCCACTAATCCACTTTCCTTCTTAAAATGCTCTTCCCCACTTAAGGCATGATGGGTCTCTACTGGTTTTCTTCCTGCCTTAGAGGGCATTTCCTTTTGTTGGTGTCTTATCCTTTATACAATCTGTAAGTGTTGGCATTCCCTTAGAGCTCAGTCCTGGACACCCTCCCCCAGGGGTGATTTTATCCACTCCTGTGAATTTAATAGGCATTTAGAGGCCCACGACTTCCAAATTTCTCTAGCCCAGACCTCTCTTCTGAGTGCCAATCTCATATGTCCAGCTGCCTTCCTGATATTCCCATATGGGTATCACACTGACATCTCAAATTCAACATTCCACAATGACACTTTTGATTTTCCCCAAACCTTGTCCTTCCCCATCTCAGTAAATGCCAATATGATGTTCCCAACAATATAATCTAGACACCTGAGAATCATCTCTGAGACCCTCCTCCTTTCTCTTACACCCAGATCCAACCCAGCTGCAGTTTTCATTAATTTTGCTGTCAAGCACATCGTGAATCCAGCTCCTTCACATAATGCCCGTGGTTGTCCTGGTCCACTGTAATAACCTCTCAGCTTCCTCTCCTGACCCACCCTTTTCATTCCTCACACCCTGAAAAATGAAATCAGATCTCCCCCTACTTAGAACCCTTTAATGACCTCCAATTACACTTAGAATAAAGAGTAAACTTGGCTGGGCCTCAGAATCTAATTCCGACCTAGGCCTGCCTACTCTGCTGCCTTGTCTCATGTAGCTCTTCCTTTCACTCACTCTATTCCACTCACCTTGGCCTTTGGATAGTTCCTTCTTCACGCCAGCCTTTTTGTAACATGGAGGTCGATAAACTGGCCCACAAGACTCTATTTAGTTTACCAGATGGCTGCTCCTTTTTATTCTTAAAATCTCAGCTTAAAGTCACATCTTTGGTGAAACCTTCCTTGACTCCAACCCTCTCTGGTATTGTCACAGTGTCCTATTTATTTTCTTCCTGGAGCCTTCTTATAATTTTATTTGTTTGCTTTTCATCTATTTTCCTATTGTGGGTTGAAATTATGTCCCCTCAAAAGATATTTCAAGTCTTAACCTCTGGTACCTGTGAAGGTGACCTTATTTGGAAACAGAGTCTTTGCAGACATAATTAGTTAAGATGTGGTCATACCGGACTAGGGTGGGCCCTAAACCAGTAACCAGTGTCCTTACAAGAAAAGGAAAATGTGGACACAGGAACACAGAGACACACAGGGAGGACACCGTGTGATGACAGGGGCAGAGGCTGCAGAGAGGTGCCTACACACCAAGAAGTGAGAAGGGCTGCAGAGAACCACCAGAAGCTTAGATGAAGCAAGGAAGGATCCTCCCCCAGGGCCTTCAGGGAAAGCATGGACCTGCTGGGACCTTGACTTTGCACTTCTAGCCTCCTAACCATAGAGAAAATTTTCTGTTGTTTGAAGCCACCCAGTTGATGATAAGTTTGTTACAGCAACCCTGGAAACTAATACACTCTGCTAACAGAATACAAGCTCTATGAGAGCAGGGACCTTGTCTTTTTTAAAAAAAATTTCCTTTGTATGCCAGATAGCATAGCAGCACATAGAAGGTGCTTAACACAGATTTACTGTGTTGAATCTGTGTTAATTTTGAGTAGGTATGACCCTCCCCATACCCCACAGTCTTAAAGTTAAAGGCTCTCATTTTTTTTGAGAGTATTAGGCTTCTATCTTTGAGATAAGTAGTTAAGTAACAGACATCAGGACATACTGGTAGATTATGTCTAGCAACCCATAGGTTTTAGCAGCAGCTGTGGTTACAGAGAGGACAATGGGCAGGGGTTGGAATGAGCTATTTACTAGCTCTGGACCCAAGGCAAGTAATTGAAATTTGAAGTCTTTGTTTTCTCATTTGCAAAACAAGATTATCCCACTCTCACAAATTCAGGATTATGTGGTATGTCTGGGAGAGCCCTTTTTAAGCTGTTACACACCAAAATAATGTGAGCTACAAGCCCCAAATATTTCCCCTTTCTTTGGTCTCTGCTGGGTGCACATAACTTAAGAGAAAGGAATCTCCCCAAGTTCAGCAGTAAAACAGGCTTGTTAAATTCCAGAATTGGTAGAGAGGAGATCCTCACTAAACTGAGGCCCCCTGAAGGCATCTGACTTCATTAAATTGCAAGGGCATATCTGATTCAATTTTAAGCATTCCTTAGGCAGTGATACTAAAAAGGCTGCTGCTTCTTTACTGTATGAGGTAATCGTAGGATTGTCACTCTTAAGTATTTTGGATTTAATTAGAAAACCATTTAATTTTAAGATTTAAAATGACCTAGATTGCCACAATTCTTTAGTTCTCAAGAACCATATTAAACAGCTTTAAATCAGGGAGGACTAACATGATAATTCAATTTATTTGGGTTTGCCATACACAAAGGGAATGGAATTAAGCAATGGGGAATGGGGAATGATGTCCACATTTCTTCCTGGTTGCTTCATAAGACTTTCAAATTCTTACTATATTATCCCACTGAAAATTTGTAGGTCAAGGCAGCTGCACCACATTTCAGTGTGATTCAACAGTCCCAATATTGCCTCATGGTTATCATTGCTTGGCTCTGGTCCTTCTCCTTTGCTTTTTAATCAACTCCCTCATCGCTGGGATGATATACAAGTCAGTCTTTGCTAAGAGGCAGGAGTACAAACTCAAACTACTTCTACTGTGAGATATAGGAAGAATCCATAAAATTGGGTATATGGTAAAATCATTCTAAGTAGGAGAGTTAGGAGAGGATGTAGGGACTCAGGGCAGTGCAAATTTTCAAAGAGCGTGAGTAAAATTAGGCAACCACGGGAAGAGCAGGGAGTTAGACCAGCTTGTTAACTACAATGCCTTTGGTAAATCCCAAGAATGTCTAGACCAAACTGCCTTTGATCATTCCTAGTACCTCAAGGCGCCCATAGGGCTCTGGCTCAACATTCCAGAGCTTCCCTCTGTGGTTCTCTGCAGCACAGGCTTGCATGCTTGGCAGCTCTTTGACCTAATTGTCATTCTATATGGAGTGCTCCCAAGGCTTGCTACACAATTTGCCAAGCCCAGTGCAAAATAAATAGGTGGGGCCTCTTGTTTATAAATTATTAAGAATTCAAAATGGTGAAAGCAGAGCAGTAAAGCAAGTGTGGAGCCCTCCTAAGCACCAGACCCTGTGAGAGTGTATACGTCACACACCCTTGAAGCCAGCCCCAAATGCTGCAAGCACCACTCTGATCACCAAGATGGCTGGCAACTCCCAAAACCACCAGGCAGCATCACCCTATGTCACAATACAGAATAAATAAAGCATCTCTGAAAAGGGAAGGGAGGGAAGGGAAAGGGTATGAGGACGCTGAGACACTCTGCACCATATCAACAAAGTAAGGTGTCTGATAAACCAGAAACACAGGAAACAAAACTTTTGCAGTAACTTTTAACTAAGCTTTGCTAAGATGTCGTCGTCTGTATTTAGAATGAAGGCTCTCACTTGGCCAGTAATTCACAAGAAACACAGCCCTGGATGGACTGAGTCCTGAGGGCACAGACCAATCCACAGCTGAGTCCCAGCACTGACCACCAGGCCAGCCACATGGTGACTGCTGAGTAAATGGGTGTTGAGTGTGTGAATGAATTGAAGGAGAACAGCATTGGGCCATCACAAGGACCAAAGAAGCGAGAAAGGGAGTTTTGACAATACAAAGTCATTGTTAAATGTATTATACTTTACAAAAGGCTTTTTATTTATTAATTCAAGCTTATGATAACCCCTAGTAGGAGGTAGGGCAGGGGTGACTATTCCCATTTTAGATGCTCAGAAAGGTTAAGAAGGCATTGCTAAGCTAGAATGGGTAGAACTGGGACTTGACTTCGGGTCTTCTCATTTCACGCCCAGTGCCCTTCCCACTCTACTATGAAGATGACAGAAGAGAGTAACAGGGAAGAAGCTTCATCGATCTCTTCACCCCCACCCACCCACTCACATACCTAGGTTTTCTCCTTACCTATTCAACCGTTCTGTTTCCACCTCAAACTCTCTAATTTTGCTTTCAGAGATGGCAGATCCATGTGAGTAGAGTGTTTGGAAGATCTCTTGGATGTTGGAGCAGTCCTGAAGAGAGTGGGCCAGGTGCTCTGCCACACTGCTGGACACCTGGATAAGGGAGTGAGAATTTCCCTGTCAGGGATGCTGGTCCCCAGGCATGCCCTGTGCGCAGAACAATTTAAAGCTGGTATTCCTTGAGAATCAGGCACCAGGAGATGGTTATCCTGATCTTTCTCAACTTGTATAACCTAATTCTAGCGTACAAAGCTAACTACCGTGAAGGCAGTGTATAGAGCAGGCTCAAAATACAGCTGCATCCCCAAAGCATGTGCTACTGGGCAGCAAGGGCAGAGGGGTCATGCTTGTAAAATTGTGGATGTTGAGCAGTCTTCTTCCCCCACCCTCTGCCACTCCAGGCCATTGTTTCTGGTTACTGAGGCCAAAAGAGAGCAGCTAGCTGCTTTATTTTCACAATTTGGCTCTTGTATGAAATGTGAATGTGTACAATATTTACTTAGTGAAAAATTCTGAATTAGAGCCTCAAAAGTGCTATTCAGGATCTCCCTACACCTGAGGATCAAATGGCTGGCTCTCCTAGCCTCAGCCCAGGCCTAACAGATACCCCTTAGGGAACTGGAACTACTCCTTTTCCACCATCCATCAGCCCTTAAAGCCGTAGAGGGCTCACAGGCTCTAAATATGAAAATTCTGATAGTAAGCTAAAAGGTTCTAGTCTTTTGTAATGTTGGGCTACACTTCAAAGGCACCATTCATCCTCACTGGAGAGCACTTTCCTTTGCAAGAGGGAGGTGAAAAAGGTAAATTCTTTTCAAGTTTCATGATTCATTTGGTCTCTAGGGTAGCAAGGCAATATAAAACAGATACTCTAAGACTTTCAGCCACATCACCACTAACTAGACTTAAATCATTTCTTTCTGAATGGCTTCAAGTAGAGAAAAGAAAAATCTCCCTTAAAGCTGAAGAAGTAATCTACTTTGTGTAAACCACTATACATTTTAAACTGATCCTTTGGAAGGAAATTGGGTATGATTTATTATTATTAACTAGTTTTCTGGAGGTGAACTTTGGAATTTCTTCTACCATCCAGAAGTCCCTGTCTTTGTAGCTCTACTGGGGACTTTCTTGCCTTCCCTCTCACGAATACTCACCCCTATGCTACTTATTTCTGAGCCCAGAACTGGCCGATCAGACGATGAGGATTCGGACCTTGTCTTTGATAGCTTCACCCTCTCAGCAATCTTAAAAAACAAACAAAAAAACAAACAAACAAAAAAAAACAAAAAATGATCAAAAGAAGACATGGCATTCTCCAGATAAACCCTTGGGGCTGTGTTTATATTGGGTTACTGTTTAACCAGGCAACTAAACTGATCAACCTCTCAAAAACAACTCACTTATCTAATTTTTCTATCGTTTGCCCCAGGGTTTCTCAGCCTCAGCACTATGGATGCCCCTTTGCTGTGGGGCCTTCCTGTGCACGGCATCCCAGCCTCCACCCCCAAGGCGCCAGCAGCTCTCCTTCCCCAGCTGTGGTAAGTGAACACCTCCAGACAGGGCCAACCGTCCCGAGGGGCAACCTGTCCCTGGTTGAGAACCACTGGTTTAAACTAACTTACTGAACGTGACAGTTGAAAACCAACCTTATAGTAGAGACTAGCAGAGCTCCCCGGGAAGAGGACAGGCATAGTTTTTAAGTTTGTCTGTGCTAGACTCCACGTGTGAGCGTCGGGGCTGAGACGGAACAGGTGGAGCTATTTCTCACAACCGCCACAGCCTGCCCATCACAATCTATTTTCCTGCTGCCAGGGCTGTCCACCCAATGAGTGGGGAGATCACTGGTTCATTACTCAGGGTCCCCCGCTGGGCTCAACCTTAGTCCTTGAGAAGCTCTCCACCCCCCTGAAGTACTGTAGAGCTTGACAAAACATCTCACTCTCCACAATGCCTTGTCAGCTGTGACATTCTCCAGCAGGCTGATTAATGAGCGCTGGCGTCCAGCATACAGCCAAGAGAGACTCCAAATTATTAGTGGGTTATCCCTCCCTGCAGCTCCGACGTTGGAGCCATTTGCAAGACTGCGGGGAAGCCCTTTGGGGGCATCTGAGCTAATCACATGCCCGCAGCCCTGTTCAGCGGAGCACGGCTGGTGATACCTGCCGTTTCCAGGTAACAGGAGGCGTGCCCTCCCGTGGCCGCGCTCACCTTGGCGATGGGGATGTCGTTGCTGCTGCTGCTGGTGCTCAGCTCCCCGGTGCTGGGGTTCACTGGGCGGCTGGTGGCAGTGAGGCGGCCTGGGCTGGATGGCCCTGTGGCCTGCACACTCTGTAGTCGCGTTTGAAGCTCTCGAACCTGAAACAATAATGACTTTAGAACACAGTCAGTGGATTCCCTGGCAAAGAGCAAAAGAGCCAGAGGGGTGGATGGCGGGGCTTTCATCAACATTAAGGGGATCAGCTTCACTGAGAAGCTAAACTGGGTGAGTCCACAGAAAATTCACCGTATTCTCAACTGGACCTACCACTGAGCGCCATCGTGCTTCCCAAGCACAGGGTGAGTGTGTTACCTACAGCACTGGACGCTGCTAGCAGAGATGGAAGGACCGTCTTTGAGGAATGTTTATTCATCCCGCCCTGTGTGCCTGTCCCTGTGCCAACCCCTGCAAATAGAGGACCCCAGGCTAAATCTCCACTCTGATGGACCTGGAGCCAGGAGGAGAAAGACAGATCATTTCAACACCAGTGGTCCTGAGTGCTATGGGAAACAGAAAAGGAGAAGAATGTATCTCCACCTGAAGTCATGGCAAGAAAGCATGCAGCAGTGCCACAGCAGAGTCTTAAAAGCTAGCAGGGTTATAGCAGATGGGTAAGGGGCTGGTTTTGATGGTGTGTGAGTGAGCACGGGTAAAAAACAGCTTGGACAAGTGCACAGGCATCACGAAGGCATGCTGTGTTTGAACTGCAAGGTATTCAATATGCATGGTTTAAAAGAGCTCTGCATTGGGAAGGAGGCTAGACTAAGGTGCAGAGTCAATGACAGCATAAATGACTTTTCCCCAAGTGACTTCAAGATGGGATGGTCCTTGGGAGCATGGGAAGAAATACCTAAATAGGCTTTCTCTATAGAAAAAGAAACACAGGACCCTTTGGATTACATTTAGAACACTTTCACCTGCATAAAATTCAAATGCCCAAATCTTGCTTCTCTATGGTTATGGCTCAGTGACTCCAAAGGGAGAAGTGTTCAAAATACATGAAGGGAGCTGGTAGAAATTGGTCTCTCCAGCGACCGTCATCACAGTTTTAGCATCGTGATACAATATCTACCTTAAAAGGACAAACTGAGCACTACCCAAGTACCCCTACAAATGGGCCCCAGACCCTGTGGGAAGAATTGGCAGGACATCTAAGGCAAGGCTTTCTAAAACCTCAGGACAAACCAGAGTCCCCTGGAAGGCCTGTTACAGCAGATTCCAGGGCCCAACCCCCAGAGATTCTGATTTAGTATGTCTGGGACGATGCCCGAGAATACTCATATCTACTAAGTCACCAAGAAATACTGATCCTGCCAGTCAGGGGACCACACCTTGAGCCACACTGATCTAAGGGAGTTCCAGAGACTGGGCTGACCCAAAACCTTTCCAGACAAGGGCAGAGAACAGGCACATGGCCCCACTTCTCTAGAAGCTACTAGAAAGCTTTTCATATTAAAAATCTTGGATGTCTACCTCCTGCTAAACTGGGAGCCAAAAGTAATTGAAATTTCAATAATTCATCAATATATTGGAGGCCAAAATAGGAAAATTCCCTCAGAGCAAATTGCTTTCAATAGTGAAACAGCTAAAAAGTGCCTAATGCTTGGCTGTGGCTTTCACTGAGAGTTGATAGAAATGTGTGTCTTCATAACATGCCAGACACAGAGCTGACCTCAAAATAGTTTAAAGACAAGAAAAACACATGCCTGTCGAAGCCAAATGGTATTGCTGGTGAGAGATTACAGGGCTCATTGTGGAACGGTCCCCAGTGAACCAAGAACGGGTTGTCCGTTGGGATGATTCAGCTATGCCACATGGCAAAGGGACAGGGCTCAATTTCCCATGAGGTCAGCTTCCCGACACCAGGGCAAACTAACTGTATCAAAGAGAAAGCCCCTCCCCTCCCCTCCTTAGACCATGGATTTCAATTTCTTTCACTGTAAAAGCCTAATGAGGTTATAAATAATTTATAATGTTGATAACATCACTCCAAAACCTAAATAGTGTATGAACTGTACCCAGAGCAATCAGTGGTCTATTCTTAGCATCCCAACTAGTCTATGTATCTTCCTTTAAAAATATATATAAGTTGTCCTGGGCAATTTCTAAAGTCTTCATAAAAACTATTGATGCTTATAGATATCGGTGATGGTAGCACAAAATTGTAAATATAATTAATACTACTTAATTATATACTTGGATGCAATTAAAATGGCAAATTTTGTGCCATATATTTGTTACTACAATAAAATGGTAAAAAAACTATTCACGCTTTGAATGTGTTTCTTCTTCTCACAAAAGTGAAACATGTTCAGTGTGGAAAATTTAGATGATGCCAAAAACTGAAAACGGAAAAATTACCTACATTTTACTATACAGAGACATTTACTTCTAGTCATTTTCTATGGCAAGTATCTGTGTGTGCAAACACACACATACATGTGCCCCATGCACACACTTAATTTCTCAACCAAAATATCCATTTCTTTTTAAAAAGTCTGGACCTAGAGAATATCTTTGAAAACAAAAGGATGATAAATATGTTTATTTGGGTCTATCTTTTATTATTTAATAATGATCATTAGCCACTGGAAAAATATATCCAGCTGATGGCCATGTAGTGAGCCTTTCATGGATAAGAAAGAGAGATAGCTGGTTGAGTTGAAAAGCCTTCTCTCCTCTCTATATTTTGGGGCATAGGGGATCTGTGGCTGTTTGAAATTATTTTATGAATCCCCAAAAGAGAAACATTATGTTTTTAAACTAATCTGTTCCTGAAAGTGTCACCCTTTGATTGCATTAAATTCTGTTGAGGGTCGTTTGATTAGATTACTTGATAAAAGTGCTTTAGGATTTTTGATTGGACTACATTAGTGAGGCATGACTCAGGTTGAGTCTCCATCCCCTTGGGCCTGATATAAATCCACAGAGACACAGAGACAGACAGACACAGGAAAAGGAAGCTGACATATTTGATCCTGCCATGTGAGAGAGGTTTCACCCACAGCTGAGCTGTAAAAAGAGAAGCTTTCAGATGCTCAAAGAGCTGAGGCAGAGAGAGAGAGATGCAGGTGGGAAGTGGGGGGTAGGTAGGGTCCCGATTAAGAGACACGTCCTATGCCAGATTTGCCTACAGCTGCGGAAATGAGAGACCTCGGCAGAGATCCACAACCATCTTGCCTTGCCATGTGGTAGCTGACTTTGGTGAGAAAGTACCTCTTATGGCCCCGATTTGGACTTCTCACAGCCTTGGAACTGTAAGCTTTTACCCCAAATAAATCCCCTTTATAAAAGCTAAACTATTTCTGGTACTTTGCATTCGCAGCCCTCTGACAGACTAAAACAGGATTCTTAATTATTTTAAGTGAATAAATATACAGAAATTAAGGCTACAGTCAATTTTCTGCTTAGGTAAGGCTTAGGAGAGGGGTAGAGACAGTTATCAGAGTCCTCATTCCCATCCTCACTCATCTTTCATCAAAGACACTTATTAAAGGAAATATGCTTCTCTCTACAAAATATGGGTTTGGTGTCAAGGGATAGTCAGGAATCATAGCTAACCTACGGGAGGGATCCATATTTGTGGGAAAGTCTTTAATCTCCCTTCACAGTTTTTTGTCAATTTGGACTCCTCATCTGAACGACAGAACACAGAAGAGAAGTTAATCTGTTACATACACTGGAACTATGATAGAGTATGAAGAAGATAAGATTTTTGTCCTATCTAGGGGCTCAGGGAACAGCCAACCATTACAATGTGAAACGTACTCTGAAAAGGGGTATCAACATGGTAGCATGGAAGTGCAGGAGAAGAAAGATCACTTCTGCCTTCCCAGAGTAGGAAATACTGAAACTCAATTTTGAAGGCTAGGTAGTTATTCAACAAAGAAGGAAAGGGGAAAAGGGAAAGGAGAAGCTCTAAAGGGTCTCAAGTAGGGAAATGACATCAAAACAAGAGACCGCTGTTTCTCTTGGGTATTCCACAATGACTCCCAAAAGGAGAAAAGGGTTTTATAAAGATCATTTTATTAGAAAAGAGAAGGGTTTGGAGTGAGGAAGAAAAAGGTGAGTCAAGAGCTGTACTGACAGTTCAGGTGTGAAATTATGAAGGTCCAAACACACTCAATAAAGTGGAAATAAAGAGGGCAAAATACATTCTGGACCAGCACTGTCCAATTGAACTCCCTGCAATGATGGAAATGTCCTATTTCTGTGCTGTCCAATACGGCTATTGGACACTACTGAGCATTTGCAATGTGCTTAGTGTAACCAAAGAACTGAATTTTTAATTGTATTTAATTTTAATTAATTTAAATTCAAATTTAAGTTGTATGTGACTAGTAGCTACCGTATTGGCCAGTGCATTTCTGGAAGTATTCAAGTATTCAAACAACCCCCAATTTGTGGTTGAGGTTACAGTATATCATAATGTTTTTCTCAGCAAAATGGGGAGAACATAAGAAGGAGCTCAGTTTTCAGGGAGAAATGAAACGCCAGCTTTGGGCATCTTGAATTTGAGGAAATTATTGGGCAGGTGAGTGGGGATGTTCAGTCAACAATAAGAAATTTAAAGTCTGAGGGAAGGAGATCAGAACTGCACCTACAGATATGGGCATCCTGGGTGTGGCTAATGTCCAGGGAGACGATATGGCAGTGGGGATTAGGGTGTGTGTAGAAGAGCAAGTGAAGGGTTAATGGAAGACAAGAAGAAGGGGCAATTTTTTTCTTTGGGAGGGATGGATCAGAGGCAAGGATGAGCAGTAAGAAGGGTGAGAAGGGTTTCCATCTGGTGTCTTTAAAGAGCTAAGGTCTGCTACTAGGAATGACAGAGAACAGTAGATATCAATGAAATAAGAAGCCGACTCAGGATCCAAAAAAAAAAAAACTTACACAACAAAGTACTGTGGAATGGAAGACTCAGCTGAGTTCTTTCATTCAAGATGGTAGGCTAAATATATGCATTGTTTTCTTCCACTCTGGAGACTTCATTAAAATAATAGTAAAGAATAAAAAGGGATTAAAACCATAACAGTGAAGAGAATGAGCTTGGGTGAATTAGCAGAAACAAGATTTAGGCACATTCCTAGAAGGAATGTGTGCTGATAAAAGAAACAGAATGGATGGAAGAGTTTAGATTCAGTCTTGGCAGGTTTACGCAGGACAAGAATGAGAAGTACGGCTGAAAACAGGGGGAGTACCAGTCTGTATACAGAACAGTTGAAAATTTCTAGCCTTAGCTAAAGTAAACAGGCACTCTTCCTATTAAAAATGCAAGGAGGGGGGCCGGCTGTATAGCCCAGTGGATAGGGCGCCGGTATACCACATGGGAGGCTCTGGGTTCGGTTCCCGGGGATCTCTCCTAGCGGGCAGACTGCCTTGAGAAGGGCAAGCCGCCGTGGTGGGGCGGAGCCGCCATGGACAGGGCAAAAAGCTGCCACGGACAGGGTAAAGCCGCCATGGGCAGGGCAGGTCGCCCGCAAATGGAGCGCAACCAGCCACCCATGAACTGAAGCAGAGCTGGCCGTGAATGGAAGCAGAAGCCGCTCACAAGCGGGGCAAAGCCGCCTGTGTGGTGAACAGTCTCGGCGCGTCGCTGCAACGGGGGGAGACAAAGCGGACAGAGAGGAACACAGGAATGGACACACAGCAAGAGCAAGCAGAAAGGGGGGACATATAAATAAATAAATAATAAATCTTTAAAGAAAATGCATGGAAGTTCTTCATAAAAAGGAAAAATAAAAAAGAAATTAATTGCCAAGG
>PVKH010003938.1:0-24118 GCA_004027955.1 Chaetophractus vellerosus
GATAGATAGATAGATAGATAGATAGATAGATAGATAGATAGAGCGAGCTAGATAAGATACAAATACATTCATATGTGCCCTTGTACACACAATATACCCCTAAAGGAAAACACTGTAGTAGAAAGAGGAGCAATGACTTTGTAGCATAAATTCTGGGGTTCGAATCTTAGCTCAGTCACTTTTTTAGCTTGTGAATCATAGTTTAAGAAATAACAATTTTTAGCAACTACTATGTGCCAGACATATTGGGCACTGTGGACTCAAAGATGAATAAGACACAGTCACTGCCATAGGAGCTCCCTATCTATTAGGATGGAAAAATTATAGACAATTTTAATATACATGGTAAATGCTAAACTAGAAATGAATAGGGTGATCACACAAGGATAGAGGATTCAGATTTTACCTTTTGAAGAAGAAAATTGAACTAAATTTCATAGGATGAGGAAGTTACTTAACATTTCTGAGCCTCATTTTCCGTATCTAAAATGGAGTTTATAACATGCACATCTATAATATTGAGGTAAGAAATAAAGTAACTGATATGAAATTCCTCCTACGAAACATTCATTCTTGCCCTGATGGCCCTCTTCCCTTCTCCTATCTCTCAAATTATAAGAATAAATAAAAACAATCTTTGGCCAAAGCTATAACATCATAAGCAATTATCGCATAAAGAAGAATGGGAAAGAGAGAGTACTAGATCTTGCAATTTCTGCCTGCCATGAGATGCCTCTAACAAGCAATCCTTGTTCTGGTGCTCCCCACTGAGCTTTCAAAGACTGTCCAGTCTGCATTGTAGGCTGATGCTTCCTCCCATTTTCGATTGCCCATTCTAATACTGCTTTCTCCCATTTTCCTTTCACAGGTGTTACTCCTCATTTAACATCTGCTCTCCTAACTCCACCTCAGCCATCTACTTCCTAGAGAACCCAACCTTGGACAGTTGGCTCCAGGAGTGGTCTGAAAAAGGGGGCATTAAGTTGGGGTTTTGAGACTAGATACTTAACTCCTGGCTGATAATGAGAACTGATCCTTGGTGAAAGGTTGTACACGGACATGAAGGTCTAGGGCCCAGCAGGCAAGAAGATGAGTCAGCATTCTGTTAGGGATAATTGGCTCTGCCCAGTAGGCAAGTGGTGGGGTTACTGTCACCCAGTGGGGGCAGATAGATATATAGGTATGGAAGTCAGATGATGCACATGGGTGCCTCTTGGTGGTTACATGCCCAATTGCAAATATAAATGGACAAGTGCAGCTACCCCAGCCTGAGAATGTTATGGTTACCAAAGGATTGGAACTCTCAGGAAGGAGGGCTTGTTCTTACCACGAGGTGAACTACACAAAATCAGCAGAAGTGGTAGTGGAAGATGAAGGAAATTTTAGAATGGACAGCAGACTAAGGGAGAAGGGGATATGACAAGCACAGTTGCAGCCCCAAAACAGAGTGCAGTAACAGAAGCATCCCACAAACCTCCCTCCTTTAAGTTTCCCATCAAGATGAGAGGCCCACCTCTACTTATTTTGCAAATTGTAAACTATGTAAAGGACAACAATTGTAAATATCTTGCTGGAGCAGTTATTTTATGTGGCACAAGGGGTGGACTGTGGCAGACGTGGAGATATGCAGCTCAGATGCCCTATTTTTTAAAAAAGTTTTATTTTATTTATTTATCTCTCCCCATCCCTCATTGTTTGTGCTCACTGTCTGCTCTCTGTGTCCATTCGTTGTGTGCTCATCTTCTTTTTTTTTTAGGAGGCACCAGGAACCAAACTCGGGACCTCCCATGTGAGCAGCCACCTCTGCTCCCCACTTGTTGTGTCTCTCATTGTATTTCCTTGTTGTGTCTCTTCATTGCATCATCTTGTTGCGTCACTTTGCTGCACTAGCCCATCGCTCAGCCCATTGCATCAGCTAGCTGTCTTGCTTGTCTTCTTTAGCAAGCACTGGGAACTGAACCTGGGATCTCCCATGTGGTAGGTGGGCACCCAACTGCTTGAGACACATCCGCTCTCCCCGCCCCCTTTTTTCTAGATGCCCTTTTAAAGGACTCACTGCCCAGCTTTAAGGAGTGTGATTAACTGACAGCTTCTAGCTATTAACACCTTGAGGATCTGCCTCCTTTCAAGCAGTGGTCATTTTCTTCTTGAAGATGCCCCACTCAGTGACTGAACAAAGTCCTGCTACAAAAGCCTGGCCATTTCTGCTAATGCAGAATTCTTCTATGGGGCAATCTTTGCTCTGGAGCTCCCCATTGGGCTGGCAGAGATTGGGCTGACAGCTGCCCCTGCCCAATTCTGCTTCCTTCTTCTTTCCTTTCACAGGTGTTATTCCTCAATTAACCGTTTGCATTTCTAACTCTATCTCAGCAGCATCTGCTTTTGGGAGAAACTGACCTGTGACAGGGAAGGGCAAGACAAATCCAACAGGCACCAAAGAGCTTTCCTCCTGGTGATCTTGTCTGATACTAACAAACTTTTCTTTGGACCTTTCTCCCCATCCTCTGGCCCCTCAGAAAGGAATATATATGGAGACCCTGCCTCCAACCTTGCGGGCTCAGAGTCAGACAACTCTGATGATAGGGACCCTCAGCCTACTCCCAACCCCAGCTGTTGCCTGAGTTCTGAATCTCACTTGTTGGTCTCCTCTTGCCTACATTTCTGACCTCTTATTTCACCCTGTTCCTTCTATTTCCTGATTTCCTGGTTCCCAAGATCATTATCGTTGGGATTATGTTCTCCCCTAACTGATGGCTTTCCCTGCTCCCTCCCCACCTCGCAGTTCTGGTCTGTGGGCCTGACACAATCTACTACTTACTGGTTTCTACCTTCCTGGACTCTCTCCTGGACCCTTTCAATTCTGCAGCCTAGAATTGAAGTGCCTGGCTCTACTTCCCCCCTGGGGAGATCAATCCTGTCTATCTTTCCACATCTACAGTCAATACTGAATGGTCCAGGAATATTCCATCTGACCTTTCAACTATGACCCCTTGCTTGCCAGACCCTGTGAAACTGTCTAAGACCACAGGTTCAACCAAGGTCCCAGTTAGGCTTCTTGTGGTCCAATCCCTCCTCGAGCTATGGAAATTCTGGTTCTGACATTAATTGCAGGACCTGGGGAAAGGGGGGAACAAATTCCTTGCCTTTCTTCTCCATCCTGCCACCTACCTGTATAATTGCATGTTCTCTCTGTAGATTTAAGTACAAGTCATTTCAAAAGCTCTATATGGCATTTCTAAGAATCAAGAATGATTCATATTGACATAAATCTCTGATTCAAAAACGAATCATTTATTAATCATTAACTAAGCTCATAAAAATAAACCAGCCCTCAGTTACTTCCAAACAAGAAGACCCCAGAAATAGCACAAATGCAAAGTTTGGGGTATTTTTGCTTGTTTTTTTTTTTTTTTTTTTTTTGCCTTACTACTCTCTGAATTTCTTCATTGACACTTTATATAGGACATATAATATCTTCTGGTATTAAATTTTCAGGTGGCAGTTAAACTAATACTACTGCTTTACAAAAAGGTTTGTAATATCATTTAAGTTAACATAATCAAGAAACTTTTCAGGACTGTGAACAAAAATCTGACCCATTTGGTTGTTCCTCAACTCATTATTCTTACTCCCTCTGTCACATTTATGCTTTTTCCTCTCTTCTTCTGGAAAATCTAAGTTAGTTTAGAGAAAGGGATTATCTTCTTTTTTTGACTACCACTCTGATGTTTGATTGTTTTTGTTTTTTTTTTAAGGAAAAGCCTCCACAGTTTGATGAACTGGGATTTTTAAAGTTAGGAAAAGAAAAAATTAATTTTGAGAACATCCTTCCAAATATATATTAAGAGCATAAACCAAACATGAACCTGATTTTACTATTCTAGGAAATTCATACCCAGGAAGACGAACTTGCAAATAATTTTATTGTTTGTTTTAGGAACTTCACAAAAATCTGTATTTCTACTGTGTGGAAGAGAGTGTGGTCTACAATGTGAACTATGGTCCATGCTTAGTGGCAAAGCCCCAAAATGTGTATATCTATTGCAGGTGATGTGTCACACTAATGAAGAGTGTATATGTGGGAGGTTGTGGGAGGTATGGGAGGTGGGGCATATGGGTACCCCTATAATTCTTGTGTAACATTTATGTAATCAAAAAAATATAATAAATAAAAGTGATTTTACTATTAAAAAAATCTGTATTTCTAAACAATAGACTAATAGCCTATTCAATTAACCCTTATTAAAATAAGTACTCCCTTCTCAGGGCTCTCCAAACAAATATTTAGTTGCAATTCTCTTAGAAATCCTTGCCTTGTTGTGCCTACCAATCCTAAATTATTGTCACCACCTCTGCCCAAACCCAATGGGGTCACCCCCTCATGGCACTCCTCTTCCTACACAAACCCCACTCTAGACTGAAAGACTTGCCTAGATGGGAAACCAGCTGTGGCTCAAATGGTAGGGCTCTGGTTTACCACATGGGAGGCCCCAGGTTCGGTTCCGGGGCCTCCTGGAGAAGGCAAGCCGCCACGTGGTGAGCTGACTCAGTGGGATGCCGCAGCAGGGGGAGACAAGCAGACACAGAAAAACGCAAAGCAAATGAACACAGCAAGCACAAGCAGCAAGGGGGGGATATATAAATAAATAAAAATAAATCTTAAAAAAAAAAAGACTTGCCTAGAACCAGAACCCTCAAGTCCCATAAATATCTTGCTTTTTTCTACCTTCTCTGAGATGTTACTAAGGCTCAGCTTAGCTTTTTTTTATCACAAGTTAGTTTGATGGTTTTTTTCCAAGGAGTCAGCAGTCAGAAACAACCCATATTAGTACTAGTTTTTGTGAGAAGCCACAGTGAATATTGCCATCAAGGTTTCAGTCTAGTCAGAGAGAGGGGTATCTAAAAATCTTATAATATGAGGCAGAATGAAGTAAATGCTATAATAAATGCATAAACCAATTCTGATGGGAGTCAGAGAAGGATATGGTAACACTTCAAAGAGATGGTAATATTGGAATTTAGGATGTAATAAAAGTTAGCTTGAGAGATTATGGTGGCTTACACTTTGCAGCTGCTATCTTCTAATTCTCAGATGATGTTTGGAGATGCCAATGGTCATTTTAGTAAGAAACAGCAATTTCAAATTTTCTTGAGCAACCTCCATAGTTTGATGCGAATGAGATTTTTAAAGTTAGAGGAAAAAAATGGGAAATTTTTAACTTTGAGAGCCACCTTCAAAAAACTGCCTGCACCCACACAGCTCACTGTCGATGTTAACCTGATTTTACATAGCAGCTACTCTGTGCCTGGATAATGTGACAATCTTGTGTCTCCAGATTTTCTTTTTAAAAAATCTCGCAAAGAGTCAGACTCTGCCTGTCTGCCAGATCATTCCCATTCTTTCTTGTGCTTGTGAGTACCCTTCTCAGCCATCTGGCCCAGCTAAGTTATGATACGAGGCCCCATGTTCTCTGCTCAGTCACCCATGCTTCCTGAAACCTTCCCAAACATTGGATAAACACACTAAAGCACTTGTTTAAACACAGCTTATTGAAACTGAACCCCGATACTCCTGTTATTAGAGTTTTCATGGGGTTTGGTTGGTGAGGAGGATGGTAGAGCTAGTGGGGTACTCAATCCATTTTGGTCAAATATGAAGCAGATTAAACAAAATGAGCTTTTTTTGATTTCTTATTAAAAAATATTTTTGGTAAGCATATACTTTTTTTTTTCTTACATAAGTACGGATATTGTTTGTGCAGCTGAAAAATCACTGTTGAAGAGACAACGTTGCCTGTCATTTGTCTTCTGAAGATGGTCTCAATCTGAAAAAGATTTGGTAAGCTGAAATGGAAACTACTGCCAATAGAAATAAATATTTTAATTACACTTTTAAAAGCAAACGGGACAAAAGCCATATGTGTGTTCAAAGTAAGAGTATTTTCACATTGCCCACACATAAAAAATGTCAGCCTGATTTCCACTGAGCTCATAAAGACCCAGCCTCTTACAGTGATTCAGCCTAACTTGACCAAGGGGTACTTTGAGTAAGTGGAGAATCAGCAGATGCTGGCAGCAATGGTCTTATTCGGCTCTTTGTCCAGACAACAGGGAACACAGAGTCCCATAAAATGACTCAAAATTGATCAGGGCCACAATAATTATATCAGGGCAAAACAGGAGCAAGCTTCTATCTCATTAGCACTGTTTATTTCAAATTGTGTTAGCATTCATTTTCACTAATATGATACAAAAATGTAATGATGTATAAGTGTTTTTTAATGTCATGTAAGTGAAAACAGGTGGGTAAATTACCATGGGTTCCATACAGATTGGAGCTGGCATTTCACAAAGAAAATGCTGATTTTTTTTTTCCTGGTAACTTTTTTTTCCCTGGGTCAGATTTCAGCAACCTTGGTTTTAAACATCACTTAGTCAAGTCCATGTGAGACATCACAGCACAGATCTGTGGACTCAAAGCAAAAAGGAAGAGTGATTTTCTGAGCTGAATGCCTCAACAAACAAGAAGCATGTTTACATAGTTAACCTCCAGTCAGAAAGGAAGCAAAGAGGGAGACAGGGTCTAAAACAAGGCAGCACGGGTATTAAAACAAGTCCGTATTCAGAGGGTCAGCCCCTGAGGAGAGCAGGGGCCCTGCCCGTGCTGCTGAGCTAATGGGCATTCCTTGAGGCATAAGTCAAGAGTTTTACTTTCTAGGAGCTGCCGTGCACATTAGGTAGAGTTGATTAGTCCTTATTTTTTCCAGGAAATTAGAAAGGTTTAGGACACCTTGGGACCTTTCCATAAGAGATTTGGGTTACTTTCTTGCTGCCATCATTATTATCAAGGTATCAATAATCTGGATTAATTTCGTCTTCATCAATATTAGTGGAGCTAAGAAATTCTCAAGAAGCCAGGTGTCTTAGTGCCTTTTTCTAGGATGAGTGTTATTCAGATTCTCCCATGACTATTTGCTGATGAAAGGTTGTAATACATTTAATAAAATCTGAGAAAGTGAAGAACTAATTTTCTAAGTGAAAGTGAGATTCTTCCTTCTACCCTCAAATGCTTGTAGGGATAGCAAATTTCTTGAACTTTATACTTCCCAGGTTTTCTATTTTCCCATTTTAATATTGGAATAGAAGAAAAATGTTCCCCATTATGCCCATTTCTATGGCCTTGTTCTGTGTCTCACGTTGCCTGTCCTGCCTGTGATTCTACATTCCAGAATGCCCTGCAGGGGTAAGAAATTGTGTCCAGACACAGCCATGGGAATGGAATTTCCCATACCTTGAGAGTGACCTCCAATTTGACCTTAAAATTAAAAACTTGTTTGTGAACTCCTGAGAGAGAGAAAAGTATATAACAGTAGCTGCTGTTTAAAAATATAATTGGCAAGCATAGTATAGGAACAACACATGAGTCAATCATGGGCTCCCTTAGATCCCAATAACTCACAGCCCAGACTTCCTGTGTTTTGCCGCCCATGAATGGACAAACCACCAGTGTAAACATCCAGGAGGGGAAAAAGCTATTCCTTTCTAATCCCAATTTGCACTGGTAACTTTTCCCAAGGGTTTGTTTTAGGACTGGCATCTCTCATGCTTAGTTTCAGTCACAGTCTGAGAATTTGTCATCAACTTGTTTGTGCTTAAGAGCACAGAATAGGGCTTTGGCACCAGAGAAAGGCTTGAGTCTTGACTCCTTCATTTACCAGCTGTGTGAACTCAGTTTCCTGATCTTTAAAATGGTGATAAATGATGGTTATTGGCTGAGATATATATTTGGAGAGCAAAAGGAAATATCATTATGCACTAATATCTTAAGTAATGGATTTTGCTTCTTATGGAAATAACAATAACTATTTTTTTATGAGCAAGAGAGCTTGAAATGACTGTATCCTTTTCTGTAAAATATCTACATTTTGACCTATGAGAAAATGACCAACACAGTCCTATGTTACTAATATTGTCAATAATAAATCGCATTTCACAGTTTACAAACACACTCACATTATATTTTTAAATTCTTGCAACAATCCTACTTTGAATGGTTATTGCCTGTATTTTCTAGATGGCATATTACTATCTTTTTATATATTGGGAAGCTAAGTCTAAACACCTTAAATGATTTATTCAAAATTGCATATGGTCTGTGCAACTGATTTGCGGAAGGTCCTGCCTTAGGAAGTCCTTTGCCATTTCAGTATAGCAGGTGGACAATGTAACTGCCTTTTCTGGGAATTCTGAATTGCTTCTCTATCACTGAATATGAAATCAAAGACCTGTGTCCTGCAGGGTCTAGAGTGTTGGTGGTGAGTAGGTATTCCCATGTCAACTGACAGCCTTATTGCTTAGTGTCAATGTTTTTGTATTTTTGCAGTTCTTGTAAGCTACAGTGATTTAAGAGGTGGTTTGCTAGAGTCTTTTGTTTGTTTGCTTTGCCTCAAGAACTCTTGATGGACTCAGCTCTTTACAAGTCAATATATTATGATATACAATGGGAGGATTGTCTTGGTGGTCCAAATTATGAAAAAAAATTACTGCTTTTGACATACAAAGTAGTAACCATAAGAGTTTTCAAAAGTTTTAAAGGCATGTTTTTATGTGTATTTCATGCTGCTTTAACCTGCTGATGTTGATCTGAATTTCACTAATATCCCTTTTAACTGAGTACTAGCTATGTGTCCAGAGCTCTTCAAAAAAAATGTAGAATATTTTCTTCCTTAAATGACACGACATAGTTTCTGCCAGAAGATGCTAAAAATCGAGCAGACATTAAATGCCCTACAGATATCCTAAAAACAATACAAAGGAGACCGTAATTAGATGTTCTATTGTGTTTTATAACTGCCAAAGGCTAGAGGAGTTTGGGGAGATGATAGTTGGCCATAGAGCCAGGGAAGATGGAAAGAAGCCTCTGCTGGTAAAAATGCAGAAACTTAGATCCAATGCCAAGGTTTCCTTCTGGTGACCTGCCCCCTTCACACTCATAGCTCTAGAAAGGGAACTACCTGCTGTTATAAGGGAATCCTCAAGAAAATCCCCAAGGGGACTTTAGAGCCCTTGAAACCAGCTTTGTAAGAAATCTTTGTTCTTAAAGTAATAGCTAGATGACCACTGCTCTTGAATAAAAGAGTTCAAGGTGACTGCCTTCGCTCCTGAACTATGCCTAATGTTCTGTATTAGGGGAGAAAGACTGACAAATGCAAATCCCATGTTTTTCTAATGCAGTGAGAGATAAACTTGTCCCTTTACATCTACATCCTAAACAGAGAAAGAGAATATTTTAAAGGGATTTCACCATGGGGGGAGATGGTCATCAAATTTTAAATGAGACCAGAATCTTGCCTTTAAGAAAATAATATAAGGTGTAAGAACACTCTATCCCTTTTGGCTGTAATGGTAGTAGCCCAGTAAGAATGCAGAAACTTAGCTCTAAGGCCAAGGTACCCTTGGGTCTGCTCCCAAGCCTATAGCAAGCATCAGTTTCCAAAGTTAAAATACCACTGAACACTTCCACATTCAGGCAGAGGGTTAAAAATAATAGGTAATACCTAATATTATTTGGGGGTTGCAATTGATAGGGAACAGATGGCATGTGATTGTTTTGACATGTTTCTTGCTGTCCTGAAATTTTGCATGTTATTGAGATGAAAGGAAACAAAATGTAGTCTAGCTCAAAGAGAGGAGGCTTTCCTAGTGTGACAAGCCCCTAAAATACCTGGTTCTTTAATCCCACCCAGTCAGCCACAGCTGAGGGGCCAGGATGGGTACCAGCTCAGGAGGAGCCAATCCATTGGATGGTCAGGAACCAGTTGGATGAACTTGATCAAGAATTTAAACTAATAAACATAGGCACTAAGGAAGCTGGATGCTTGAATTCCTGCTTCCGAGGTCCTAGGAGATGCTGTTTTTCTTATGCATCCTTACGACAAATCTCTCTTACTTAAACCAACTGAGTTGCAACAAAACCATCCTAGAGTCAGATAGTGTGGCAAGTCTCTATAGTCTGTGATAGGAAGTTAGATGGGAATAAGCATCATGGGCTTGAGGAATCAATGGAGAATATTTCAGGGGGAGTTACAGTCAATGTCTCTATGAAGATTCCTATCATGCTATGTCTTAGCTTTTTATTACTATTCTTTTGTACTCTAATGGTAATAGAAAAAATATGTTTTTGTTGTAGAATCCAGAAAATCACAAACAAAAAAATAAAATATGTACTATAAGCACTAAGCATCATCAATATTTTGCTATAAATACATCTAATTAGATCTATCACTTTTTATAAAAATGGAATCAGGATGTATACACTAATTTTAAGCTTTTTTCCCCTTCCCAATAATACTTGTATGTTTTCAAGTGGATACATTGTATTTCACCATACTTCTTAATTCCCCCATTGTTGGGCATTAAGGCTACTTCCAATTTTTAGAACAAGATATTCTAAAGTAAGTATCCTTGTAATACTATATAAATAACCTCTGGTTATTTATCCCTTACATAATCTATTAGAGAAATTACATTTCTCATCTAACAAAAAGGTAAACCTTAAGGCATTTCTAAATAGAAAAGGAAAGGAAGAAAACATAATAAAAATTATCAATAGATTTGTCCTCATAAAAATGGAAAACCAGGCTCCTTCTATCCATTTTTGCCTACACATACAGACACTCTTTATTCTCCAGCTACAAATCTGATAAAAGGATAGAAGGGATGGCCACCACTACATTTGTTGTGCAGCAGAAGGGAGTTGGGGGATTTGTTTCAGTCTTCAGTTTCCAAAGGTTCCAACAAAAATGGAAGCCAAGGATATAAATTTGGCCATTTGAAGCTAGAAGATCCATTTGGCCTTATTCTCGGAGGTCTCCTTTGGGTTTGCACTTCCTTCTTGTGTAACCAATTTGCTCAACTCCAACCCCCAAGTAGAATTGGGCTTCAAGAGAACCAGAGAGAGAAAAAAGAGGTGACCAAATACACCTTAAAACCCCTCAATCTTTCATTTTATTTGGATAAAAAAAATTAAAGGATGAATGCCATTGGAACCTATTAAGAAGCTTATTTGTTCTAACATAATACACAAAAACACATTGGTGAATTATCAAGCTGACAGTGCACTTAGTAATGAGTGAGGATTAATGTCTTTGCAGAAATGTGATTCATGAATAAAAACTGATATAAAATTAAGCTCTAGACATACACAGTAATTTGTAATCTTTAAGAGAAGACTGTGCTGAGTTGTGAATTATTTTTGCCTGAGACTGAAGTAAGAATTAAGGAAACATGAGGCAGAAGGGATAGTAGGGGTCAGTCAGCCTCTTTTGTCTTTAGGGCCACACTTAAAGCATCTCAGCCAGATGGGTGCCCACCAGCCCACTGCTCTCTGGCCTTTCAGCCAGCTCAGTCCAACCACCTAGAGTCGGCAACAAAGCCTCCAGGCTGATTGTGGCTAGACCTTCCTTATTTTATTTCCAAGTTATTCTTCTTTCAACACTATTTCCACCAGATTCCAAACACTTAGTCATGTTTCCTGACCTTGAGCCTGACTTTGTCCTTTAAATTCAATCTCTTCAGGGTTTAACCCCAGTTTTCCTGAAAAGACTCTGATTTCCACCTTACCACCCTTCTACCCTAGTCTGGACTCCTAGGAACCCATTCTTGGCTTGGTCACCAGGCTGTTACTCTAACCGAGCCACACCCTACCCTCATACACGTCTCTACCTTAAGCATGAGTCTGTGTGTAAGGGGACAGAGGAAAGGGAGCTTGGGGTCAGGGGTTCAGACAGTAGGGATGCCGATGTGGGACTAATAATAGCTGCCGAGCCTCTGCTGCTTCCACACACTGCAAAAAAGAAGAAGGAAGAGCTGGTTCAGCTACCTGGAACCTGTGTGCCCCCAGTACAGCCACCTCCAGCACAGTGTGGGGCCAAGAACGTGGGCTCTGGGGTTAGGTTGCCTATATTAGGATTCTGACTCTATCACTTACTGGTTGTGTGACCTTGGGCAAATTACTTTACATCTCTCCGCCACAATGCCTCCATCTATAAAATGGAAACAGTAATTGTCCCTACCTGAGAGAGCCATTGTGAGGATTTAAAAGGCGATATTGTAATACCCACAGAACAATGCCTGGCACCTAGTAAATGGTATGTAGGAATCCACAGGTCTGTTTGTCTCAGGCTGTCTCAGGTTGTGGTGGTTGTTTTGATATAATTATTAATGGTACCCTTCTCCCCCTTCACTCACAAAAGTGAGCCACAGTCACTCAACAAATCAGTGCCTTCTAGGATTCTGAAAGATGAGGTCATTTCCATGGCAGCCCCATTCCTTGCCTCAGGATCTGGAAACATTCCCTGCTTAGAGGCAGGAGAAGGTCTATCCTGAGGTGCCTGGTTTTGGGGTATCTTTGCCGAAGCTTTCGCTCCATCCCAAGGCTTTGGGCCCTTTTTAGTGACTACAGCCTGGGAAATATATACCTTCCCTTCGTTAGCCATCACAAATGCCGTTTGCCACCAAGCATGTCCTCTTCAGCACAGCAAAAACTGCTTTATTATCAGTTGTGAGCAATTATGAGGGCACAAACTCTATATAGGGTAGGCCAGTTTAATGGACAAATCTTCCCAATTTTACCAGGAGACACTCTCCTGAAAACCATTTTCTTCCCAGAGCAGGCTCCTTATACTAGTTCCTCAAAAATTCTGTGGTCTCCTCCACTTCCAAACTGATTTTTTAATTCTCAGTTGGCCCTACTCAACTGACTATATACTTTACATGAGTCTCATCTGATTCCCCTTCCCTTCCCTTCCCTTCCCTCCTTCTTTCCTCCCTCTCTCTTTTTCTAAATGCAATGGGCAGCCATCCGAGGGTTTTTTAAAAAAGGGTGATATATAATCTGATTTATATTTTTGAAAGTTCACTCTGGTTGCTGTGTGGAGAATAAATGATAGCAGACAAGAGGTGACCACAGATACCTGCTAGGGGGTGTTGAAGTAGTCCCGATGAGAGATCCAGTGTTTTCTTCTAGTATAAAATGAGAAACTAACTGAACTTTCCCAAGACCTCCACTGTTTCCATTTGGGTTTTTGGTTACAAGCAACAAAAACCAATTCTGAATGACTTGAGAAAAAAGGGAATTTATTGGAAAGGAATGAGAAGTGGGTGTCTAAAAACCAGCCTGGGAAAAGACAGGGGTCTCAAAAGCAGGAAATACTTAATAGTTGGAAAGGCCCCCATAAATGAGAATGAATTCTGAACATTAAAAAAAAAAATCCTGCCTCATTCTGTTTGGGATTGCTCAGAATCCAGTTGGCTGAGGTTTTGCCCACAGGCCCACTGTTGGCAAAGGGAGAGCATAGCACCTTGACTTAAAGTCCCAGGAAGACTGCATGCAAATAAGGGGGATGTAATTATCCTCAAAAAGAAATTAGGGTGCTGTGATGGCTTGAAGCTGTATGAACCCCAGAAAGACATGCTCTTAAAGTTAATACATTCCTGTGGGTGTTCACTCACTGTAGGTAGGACCTATTGAGGAGGCTGCCTCAGTTAAGGAGTGACCCCCCTCAATCTGAATGGGGCTTAACTTCTCTTACTGGAGTCCTTTGTCATGAAATTCAGACAAAGAGAGGAAGCCATGGAAGCAAGAAGCTGAAAGCAGTGAAACCTGGAAGAGAAGGGAAAGACCAGCTGACACCACCATGTGCCTTGCCATGTGGCAGAGGAGCCAAGGATCTCTGGCAGTCAGTCTTCAGGAAGAAAGCCTCACCTTGATTTGGACATTTTCACAACCTCAAAACTGTAAGCCTGTAAGCTAATAAATTCCTGTTGTTTAAGCCAAAACTACTTCATGGTTTCTGCTTCAAGCAACCTAGGAAACTAAACAGATTTTGGTACCAGGAGAGTGATGTGTGGTATTACAAATACCAAAAATGTAGAAACAGCTTGGGAATTGGGTAATGGGAAGAGCTGGAAGAATTGTAAGCTGTTTGATAGAAAAGGCTTAGATTGCTTTGAAGAGACTGTTGGTAGAAATATGGATGCTAAAGGAACTTCCAATGAAGCCTTAAAGGGAAATGATGGATGTGTTATCAGAAATGGAAGAAAGATGACCCTTGTTTTAAAGTGGCAGAGAACTTGGCAAAATTAAGTTCTGATGTCAGACGGAAGGCAGAATTTGAGTGATGAAGTTGGAAATTTTATAGTTTTCAAAGCTAAATGTGAAAAGCATAGCCTGGTTTCTCCTTGCGGCTTATAGTAAAATGTGAAAGGAAAGGGATAAGCTAAGAACTGAAGTCCTGGGCACAGAGAAACCAGAAAGTGATGGTTTGGAAATTTCTGAGCTTCTGGAAAGCAAGTCTCCAGAGAATAGTTCTCAGTGTGAGGGTTTTACTGAACATGGAACCAGTCAGCCATTTTAGTGCAAGCCAGGATTAGAAATGCAGTTATCCAAAAAGGATTGTGGAAAATGGAAAGTTGTGCAAAACTGACAAGGTTTTTGCTAGATCTGTATGATTGGAACCACTGCCAGCCTGGACTAAAAGGACAGAAAAGGAACAGGTTGATGGAAAAATAAATTCAAAGGCATGAAAGCTGCTGTGGAAGCTCAAGTCTGGAATTAAGACATTTCAGGCCAGGAGAGTGAGCCCCTCCATGTGCGTGGAAAGTGTGAGTATGCCCTCATACTTGGAGAGGGCAGACCTTCCACCCTATTGTTCAGGAAGAGTGCTGCCACAATAGTCTTCAGAGAGGGTGAAGCATACTACCCAGGGATTGTGGAGTGTCTGGGAGCCATCCCAGTTTTCTCAGAGGTGAAGACTTCAACCCAGTGTTCTGGGAGAGCACGGCCAATGAGAAGTACTTGGAAAGGGTGGGGCTGCTGCTCCATCAAGTCCAGATGACAAAATGTCACCCCATAGATGACTCTCAGACCTTGAAATATAATGGAGTATGCTCTTAAGGGTTTCAGAATTGTTTGGGACCCGTAACCCCTGTTTTCCTTCTAATTTTCCCTACAGGAATGGAAATGCTTATCCTATGCCTGTCCCTCCTTTGTATATTGGAAGCAGATAACTTGTTTTCTAGGTTTCATAGGTCCACAGAGGGAGGAGAATTATGTCCCAGGCTAGACCTCACCTATAACCAATTTTGATGTGACTTTGACTAAACACTGTTTCTCAAATGATTTAAGGCTTTTGGGATATTGATATATTTGCATATGGAAAGGAAAATTGACCCTAGACAAACTACCAGTCTGGTCATTTCTAGCTAAGCTTAAACATGAGACCTTAAAGGACAAACTGTTTCTAAGTAATCGAACCTCATTTCAGAACAAAGCTCAAGAATATTTATAGGACTAAAAATTTAGCCAGGGTTTTAGTTTCCTAAGCTGCTCAAGCAAATACCATGAAATGGGATGGCTTAAACAATGGAAATTTATTAGCTTACAATTTTGAGGCTAAAAGAAAGTCCAAATCAAGGCGTCATCAAGGCGATTCTTTCTCCCTGAAGACTGTGGCATTCTTGGGCTGGCTGCTGGTGATCCTGGGGTCCTTAGCTTGTTACATGGCAAGACACTTGGTGGCATCTCCTGGACTCTCCCTTCTCTTCCAAGTTCAGCTTCTTGCCCCCCATGTTTCTCCCTCTCTCCCTCTCTCTGAATTTCATTCTCTTATAAAGGACTCCAGTAATTGGATTAAGACCTGGCCTGATTGAGTTGGGTCACACCTTAATTGAAGTAACCTCATCACTTACCATGGGTTCACACCCACAGGAATGGATTTAATTTAAGAACATGTTTTTTCCTGGGCTACATACAGCTCCAAACACCACAGCCAACACTGAACAAAGAAAAATAAAAAACACCTAGTATCCAAAAATGAAATTATCATGTAATCAAAGAGGCAGGACATTATAGCACACAATGAGGAGAAACAAATGGAAGTAAATGGAAGTATGATGTTAAAGATTTTAAAGCCATACATAAAATGATATAATTTTATTTGAGTATAGACTGTGACAAATTAAATGTGGTTACTGTAAAAACACTAAAGCAACCACTAAATAAAACCCCAAACAAATAAGTATAGCTAATAAACCATACTGGAGATAAAATGGAAGCATAAAAATACTCAATTATTCCAAAAGAAGGCAAAAAAAGAGAAAATAGACAAATAACATGTAATAAACAGGGGAAAAAGCAAGATGTAAGATTTCAACTCTACTATATGGCCATTACATTATATATAACATCTACACAGAGAGAAACAGAGATTATCAGATTAGATTAAGGAAAAACAGGAGCCAGTTATATGCTGTCTATGAGAAACCACTTTAAACATAAAGACTCAGATAGGTTAAAAGTAAAGGATGGAAAGAGATATCCAAGCTAACATTAATCTTAAGAAAGATGAGGTAGCTATTTTAATATTAGACAAAATAAATTTCAGAATGATGAATATTTTGACAGGTAAAGGGACAAAATTTAATAATAAAGGGGTCAATTCATCAAGTGAAAATAGAAAACCTAAATGTGGATGTAATCTAATAATAGAGCTTTAAATTACATGAATCAAAAACTGATAGAATGGAAAGGAGAAATAGAAAAATCCACAAAGGTGGAGATTTCAACACTGGTCTCTCAGTAATTGACAGAACAAGTTAGACAGAAAATCAGTAGGATATAGAAATGAAAAACACTATCAAACAACGTGACCTAATTGACATTTACGGAGCACCCTCCAGCAGTGACATAATACACAATCTTTTCAAGTACATATGGAACATTCAACAATATAGATCATATTCTAGACCATAATATAAGGCCCAATAAATTAAAAACGCTGAAAGCACACAAAGTAAATTCTCTTACCAAGCAAATTAAATTAGAAATTGTGACAGTTTGAGATTATTTTTTGTGAATCCCAAAAAGAGAAAGATTATGTTGTAAACTAATCTATTCCTCTGCGTGTGATAAAGGTTTACTCAATAAAATCAATTTAGGGCTTCTGATTGGACTAGGTCAGTAAGGCGTAACTCAGGTTAAATCCCCACTCACTTGATGGGCTGATATAAATGGACACTCACCAAGAAGACACACAGGAAGAGAGAGAGCTCTGTAATTTTAAAATTTTTATCCTGGGGTTCCAGGGAGAGATGAGCTACTTGCCTGATAGCTTACAGCTGACCTTGGGAGGAGTCGAGACTGATATAGGAAGCCCTATGCCAGCCTACAGCTGCAGTTGGGAAGAAGCTGGACCCATGGAGCTTCAAGAGGAAGAGGAAACCCAGAGGGGAAGGTTGAAACCCAGAAGAGATCACCTGCCATCTTGCTTCAACACATGGCAGCTGACTTTGATGAGAAAGTACCTCTTATGGTAGTTTGATTGGCACTGTGAGTTTTATCCCAAATAAATATGCTTTATAAAAGCCAACAGATTTCCGGTATGTTGCATCAGTACTCCTTTGGCAGACTAATACAGAAATCAATTTTAAAAAGATATCTAGAAAATCTTCAAATATTTTGAAACAATAGCACATTTGTAAATGACCCATGGGTCAAAGAAGAAATCACAAGGGAAATTAGAAATAATTTGACCTGAGTAAAATGGAAACTCTATCAAAATTTATATGACATAGCTACAAGAGTAGTCACGCAGAATTTATAGCATTAAATATTCATTTTAGGAAAGAAAAAAGTCTGAAATAAATGATCTAAGCTTCATTCACAAAAACCTAGAAAAAGAACAAATTGATAATAAACTTTGCACAAGGAAGGTAATAATAAAGATAAAAAGCAGAAATTGATGAAGTGGAAAACAGAAAAAAAATATAGAATATCAGTAAAATCAAAAATTAATTCTTTTAGAAGATGATAAAATTGATAAACCTCTGGACTGATCAAGAAAAAGAGAGAGATAAATGACCAACAACACGAATATCACTGCACAATCAGGGAACTAAAAGCATAATTAGGGGGTGGATGTGGCTTAAATGGTTGGGCATCTGTCTCCCATATGGGGGGACCTGGGTTCAATCCCCGGGACCTCCCGGTGGGGGTAAGGAAAAATATAGAAGGCGCGCAGGCTGCCAGGCCCTGTGTGTGGGTACGCCATCAGGCCCTACAAGCAGGTGAGCCTCCCAGGCCGCACACGTGGGTGTGCCATCAGGCTCCGCAAGCGAGCGCGCTGTCAGGCCCCACCAAGCCATGCAGCAAGATGATGACATAAGGGGTGACACAAGGGAGAGCCAAGATGAGACACACCAAAAAAAAATAGGAAATGGGGTGGTGCAGGCAGTAGGATGCTTCTCTCCCACATCGGAGCTTCCCAGGATCAGATCCCAGTGGGGACAGGGGAAGGAGGGTGAGAGGATAGGGTGGGAAACGGACATGGGGGGTTGCCCAGCAAGTGGACACAGAAACAGTGGGGGCAGGGGAGTGGGGTAGGGGGATAAAGATGGATGGAAGTGAATAAATAAAGAGATCTTTAACAAAAAGGGAAAAGAAATGGGAAAAAAAGCATAATCAGGGAATACTATGAACAAGTAGATGCCAAGAAATTTTAAAACTTGGATGAAAAGGACAAATTCCTTGAATGACACAAACTACTAAAGTTCACTCAAAAAGACACAGATAAATGAATTAGCCCTGTGTCTGTTGATGAAATTTAATTCATAGCTAAAAACCTTCCTTAAAAGAAATTTCAGGCACAGATTGCTTCACTAGTGAATTCTACCAAGCATTTATTTAATTTTTTAAAAGATTTATTATTTATTTATATATCCCCCCTTGCTGCTTGTTCTCGCTGTGTTCATTTTTGCTTTTTGCGTGCTTCTGTGTCTGCTTGTCTCCCCCTGCTGTGGCATCCTGCCGAGTCAGCTCACCGTGCAGTGGCCTGCCTGCTCGTGGCGGCTTGCCTTGCTCGCGACGGCCTGCCTTTGCTCGTGGCAGCTTGCCTTTGCTCAGGGCGGGCTGCCTTGCACGCGGCGGCTTACCCTGTCTGCAGTGGCCTGCCCTGCCCACGACGGCCTGCCTTGCCCACGGCGGCTTGCCAGCTCGCGGTGGCTTGCCTTCTTGAGGTGGCCTGCCTTCTCGAGGTGGCCTGCCTTCTCGAGGAGGCCCCAGGAACCGAACCCGGGGCCTCCCATGTGGTAAACCAGGGCTCTACCAATTGAGCCACAGCTGGTCCCCCACCAAGCATTTAAAGAAGAAATAAAACAAACTATACATAAACTCTTCCAGAAAGTAGAAGTAGAGGAAACACTGATACCAAATTTTACTAATATCAAAATCAAAACAAACTCTACAACAAAGGAAAACAATAGACTAATATTCCCCATGAAATATAGTCACAAATCCTAAAATAAAATTTTAGTATTTAAATCCAGCAAAGTATAAAAATAAAATGCATTATGACCAAAGGCTTTTATGTCAGGATTGCAAGGATGGTTTATATTTGAAAAATCAAACAATGTAACTTAAAATATTAACAGCCTGAAAGGAAAAATAATATTATCTCCATAGATACTTAAAAAAACATTTGAAAAAATTAAACATCCTTTAGAATAATAAAAATAAAACTTTCAGCAAACTAGGAATAGAAAGGCACTTCTTAAACCTGATGTCAGCATCTACCAAAAAAATATAGCTAACATCATACTTCGTGGTAAATGACTAAATTCTTGTCCCCTAAGATTGAGAATAGAGCAGTGATGTCCACTCAAACAATTTCTATTCAACATTGTATTGGACTTAACCTCTGCAATAGGAGAAGAAAAAGAAATAAAAGGCACATATATTGGTAAAAAAGAAGTAAAACTCTATCATATGCAGAAAACATGATCTTCTACGTAGAAACTCCTGAGTTTCAGAAGTTGCAATTAGAACTAATAAGTGAATTTACCAGGGTCAGGACACAAGTTCAATAAACAAAAATCAATTCTTCTTCCATATACAACCAACAAACAATTGGAAATTGAAATGAAAATCAATACCATTTATAAAAGCATTAAAATGAGAAACTTATGGATAAATTTAATAAAGTATCTGCTAGATGTCTCTGAAAAGACATCACATTATTGCTGAGAGAAATTAAAGAAGATATTAATTCAATGGAGAAATGCACAATATTCATAAATTGGAAGACTCAATATTATCAAGACATCTGTTTCCCCCCAATTGATCTATAAATTCAAAGTAATCCTCAGCATTATTCCAGGAGACTATTTTTGTAGAAATTGACAAACTGATTTTAAAATATTTATGGGAAGACGGAGGACCTAGACTTACCAAAACCAGTTTGAACAAAGTTATGGAAATACACTATCTAATTTCAATACAGTAATTAAGACCTAATTTTAGGATAGACATAGAGACTGATGGAACCAGAGTCCAGCAATAGACCCACACATATTTTACTAACTGAATTTTAACAAAGGCTCCAGTGTAATTTAGTGGGGGAAAAGACAGTCTTTTCATCAAATGATGCTGGAAAAATTGGACATCAATATGCAATCAATCTATCAATAAATAAATCAATAAAAGAGAGAACTTCAACCCTTTCCTCACACCATAAGTAAAAATTAACTCAAAATGTATCATAGACCTAACTGTAAGAGTGAAAATTGTTAAACTTCAAGAAGAAAGCACAGGAACAAATTTTAGGGCCCTCATGTTATGGAAATTTTCTGATACATGATTTACCAAAAAACCCATAATAATAAAAGAAAAAAATTTATGAATATGACTTTATCAAAATTGAAAACATTTGTGATCTTCAAAAATCACCCATTATGAAAATGAAAAGGACAGCCACAGACTGGGAAAAATATATCCAAAAACATATATCTAATAAAGTATTTATGTCTATAATATATAAAGCACACGTACACTCAAACAATAAAAAGACAATCAACCCAGTTGAAGAAAGGGGCAAAAGATTCGAATAACACTTTGTCAAAAGAGATATATGTCTACACAGAAACACATGAGAAAATGTTCAACATAATTAGTCATCCGAAGGAGAAATGCAAATTAAAATCACAAGGAGTAAAACTGTGATATTTTGCAGCAATGGCAAAGAAGCTGTATCATTTCTAAGAGACAACTACAGAGGGGTGTAAGGGGGTATGGGATTTTTCCTTCTGGAGTAATGAAAATGCTCTAAAATTGAGATAATGACAGCACGACTCTGGGATGAAAATGAGAGCCGCTGAGTGTACACTTTGAATGGCCTTTACAAAACATGGGGCTGTATAAAATAGGGAATCCAGTGGAGGAGGATGGACTGTGGTTAACAGGGCAAATATGAGAACATTCTCCCATGAACTATATACTAATACAAGGTGTTAATAAACGGGTGGGTTGGGGGGGAAATACACCTAATGTAAGATATGGGCTGTAGTTAGTAGTAAAATTTTGATGATGCTATTTCATAGTTTGTTACAAAAGTTTCACAACAATGCAAGGTGTTAGTGGTGGGGTGATGTATGAGAACCCTGTATAATGATATGCATGTTTGTTTTGTAAGGTCACAACTTTTACTATACACTTATTGTTTTTATATGTTCATGTATGAATGATACACTTCAATGAAATTTTATTTAAAAAATAACAAGGAGATACTACCATATTCCTACTAGAATGATAAAAATTGAGAACACTGACAATATCAAGTGTTGGTTAGGATTTAGAGAAACTGGAATTCTCATACAATGCTAGTGGGAAGCAAAAATGGTACAATTATTTTAGAAAGCTGTTGGGCAGTTTCTTAAAAGTTAAATATACACTTAGCATTTGACTCAGTAATTCTACACTTAGATATTATCTAAGAGAATTGAAAGCATAAGTCTACATGAATATTAGACAAACATTAATGTCAGTTTTATTCATCATAACAAAAAACTGGAAACAACTCAAATGTACATCAATTGGTGAATGGATAAACAACTGGTGATACAGCCATATAACGGAAAATGACTCATCAATAAAATTGGAGTGAACTGATACACACAACAACATGGATGGATCAATAAAATCATTGGTATGAAGGATCAATAAAATCATTGATATGAACAGCTACAAACTATAAGATTCCATTTATGTAAAACTCTAGAAAAGACAAAACTATTGTGACCAGACAAGTAGAGAGAACAGATAAGTAGTTCCCAAAGACTGGGTGCACAGGGAAAGAATTGACTGCAAGGGAGCCCAAGATAATTTTTGTGGTCATTGATATGTTCTATGTCAGCACTGTCCAGTAGAAATATGTAAGCCAGATGTGTAATTTTAAATTTTCTATTAGTCATATTTTAAAAAGTGAAAAGAACTTTGTAAAATTAATGTTAATAATATATTTTATTTATCAATATATCCACAATATGATCATTTCAACCTTAATTAAAGTTATTGAGATTGTTTTACATTGTTTTTGTACTGCCTTCAAACCCTGGTATTTACACTTGTGGCACATCTCAATTTGGACTTCACAGCAGTTGACTTAATAGCTGGACTTAATAACAATGCTTGACCCTAATAACAAGTGCTTAATAGCCAGAAGTGGTTAGTGGTCACCATATGGGACAGTGCAGTGCTATATCATAATTGGTTGTGGTAGTTAAACAACTGAATACATTTATCAAAACTCATTGAATGGTACACTTAAAGATGGTGATTTCTTTGGCTAATTTATACTCAATAAAACTAATTTATGAAGATATAAATATATAGGTATATGTACATATAGAGAGAAATAAATATGTATAGAGCAAATTCAAAACTGAAGTTGTAGATTTGTAAGTAAAAAGCAATGACAATATTTGAAATCATGAGTTCTGCAGGAATCCTGAAAGGAAAGTAAGGTCTATAATAACATCACCCTTTACAGATAAAGAAACAGGCCTGCAGATATTATGCAATTTGTTCACGGCTACACAGCCATTTAAAAAAAAAGGATTACACTGTTCCATGATGATATATGCATATGTGTGTATAATCTACACATACAATTCCATCTATTAAAAATCAAATCATTATTCACTTATCTTTCATGACCCACCCAACCCTTTTTCAAAAACCATAGGCAGGAACTATTGACAGAAGAGCCTATCTGTCCCTCCATTTTCATTGTGTACAGATATCCCTTTTATCGATGTAGAAATATACATGCATAGAAACAAAACCCATGCCCTTTCAATCCTCAAAAGGAAAAATAATTAGATGGAGATAAGTATTGATTGTTGGATCAGGACCACGGAGGTGAGTGGATAAATAAGGGAATAATAAAAGAGAGAATCCAGAGGCACATGAAGGATTAAAGGTAGGCAACATGGCCAAGAGAACACAGAATCTCTGTGATCCTTAATCGTCTATTATTTTGTCATTTGATAGAGTTAAATTTGTAGCCTCAGAGGCTTTTTAATGATTAACTGTGGCGGCTACATTTGCATTACAGATATTAATAAATTCCTTAAGCTAATTATCCAAAAATTAACACAGATTAAAAAATAAACATTAACTTTCTATGACCAAAACAATGATCAGGACTCAGAAAAAACACCTAAATAAAAGTGTTAGGTTAGCAGACAAAAGCTTGTCTGCTGTTACAGATTTACAGGCAGCATTCAGCATGAATTAAAATGCAGGCAAATTGAACACACACTAAGAAGATGACAAATTTTTATGCACGTATAATTTTATTCCAGATAGACAACAATTCTTTTGTAAAATGAAATGACTTTAAAAATCTAGCAAAGGATCTGCTAATGGCTACACAGCTTCTCATCTTTCTTTTAAGAAATTAATTTAAAACATTTTTCATTTTATTGGGCAAAAAAAGTAAAATGCTTTGAAAACAATGGTAGTTTTTGGTTTTTGAAGCAATGAGTAAGGTCCCTCTCATTTTCCACCAAGATTCACTCCCTGGGTGCAGCTTTGTCATCGTGGAATATACTGTGTGTTTTTATGACTGTTATAAACCCATGAATTCTAAGGCTTATGACAGAGAGACTAAACTGCCTTTAACAACGGTGGCATGAACAGTAACTCGAGATAGTATATGCCATACTTCACAAAATAGATCATTACATCGTCAGATTGGATATTAGAACCAAAACCTCTGAATAT
>PVKH010003939.1:0-24115 GCA_004027955.1 Chaetophractus vellerosus
CTTGAGAAGGCAAAGGCCGCTGTGGGCGGGGCAGAGCTGCCGTGGGCAGGGCAAAAGCTGCCATAGGTAGGGTGGAGCCGCAAGCAGGCGAGCTGCCAGCGAGTGGGCAGAGCCACCGCTCACCAGTGAAGCTGACTCGGCGCGTCACTGCAAGGTGGGGGGGGGGATGGGACAAAAAGCAGAAATAAAAAATAAAATAAAAAACAAACAAACAAACAAAAAAGAAAACTGAATACATTTTAATATATCTTTTCAATAGAATAGTAAATAGCAGTGATTGAAATTAATATACTATAGTAACAGCCATCAACATGGTTGAAACTTAGCAGCATAATGATAAAAACAAACACAATAAAACCCAATCACCCTATTTGAGTCTACAGCCAGACATGGAGAGCAGGGGGCAAGGAATTCAGAGCAGTGGCAGGTTTAGTGTAGGGTGTTTAGGAGAGCAGGATCTGGAATCAGGATGACTTAGATTTGAATCTACTTTCTCATTTATTAGTTGTGTGACCCTAATCAGATTACTTAGGGAAGCTTGTTTCCATACCTATAAAATAGGAAATATATTATTTACCTCTTAGCGTTGTTATAATTATTAAATGAGTTAATAAATGAGCACATATTAACTGTACAGTGCACAAGCAATAGTTTAACAAAAAGGGTATGAGTAAATGATGAGGGTGGAGCCTAATTGTAGTAGTTTGAAAAACTAGAAGGGAAGAGGTGCAGATAACTACTAGGTAACATTGTTGTTTTTGTTTTAGGATCTTGTCTACAAAGTTAGAAAGGGGCCTAGGGACAGAGATGAGACATGAACAATTCTATGTCTTTAACCTCTTTTTTTCTTCAAAAAACCAAGAAACAATGATTTTATTAGTTGATAGAAATAGTACAGATTTCAAATCAAGCTACAATTGCTTTTTGAAACGTCAAAAAGTGTTCTCATTTCTATTGATTGCATCATTAATTCCATAATGTATTTACAACATCCTTACCTTGTTCATCGCCTGGGACATGACCAATACCTCAAGGACTAGATATACTGCTTTAGACATGGCTAACTCTATGCTCTTGAGTTCCACATCAGTCTCTCTCTTCATTCTCCTCTTGTTTGGTCGACTGACCGGCTGTGACTGCTTCATCCAAAACTATGAATTTCTGGGCAGCAGCTGGCTCCACTTGCTGACAGAAATCTTCCATCTTGGGCTCTGCCCAAATCATGTATGTATCTGGAACTTGCCTTTTGTAGACATCTGGCTTTGTGATGACAAAGGGGTAGGATCTGAGGTCCAGATGGTGACTCAGGTAACCCCTGTACCTGTCAAGGCCCCAGATTGGATATAGCCTTCTGCTCCTTCCTTACCCTTGAATTGTTTTACTTCCTGACTATTTTTTTTTACAGAGCTCAGCTGCTGCACAGCTGGGTCTACTGTAGAGTTGTCTAGGTGGAGGCAGTTTCCTCCAGTTCTAGAGAGCAGTCTGACTCACCGGGGGCTGCGGGAGCTCCTGTTCTTTACTAGGGCAGCTTCTGAGGCTTCTGGGGGAAATTGGTGAAGGGAAGAGTACTCCCAAATGGTGGTGGAAAGATTGCAGGAAGGCACATGACCCACCAGGGCTGAAGTAAGAGCGGAGGGAGGTTATTTCTAATAGGATCCATTCAGTGATTTATCTTTCTGTAAAAATATTTTTTTCTCATAGGTGTTCACATTTATAGGCATAAAGGTGTTCATTGTAGTCATCTCTGGTTATTTTTATTAAAATATCTAGTATTTTTGTGATTATTACTAACTTTGTTGGTTTGTACCTCCCTCCTCATAAGTATTTCTAGAATTTTGTCTATTATGTAATTTTTTAAGGAACTTTTGATTTCTATTTTCTTAATTTCTTCCTACTTCATTTAAACTTATTTTAGATTAACTATTTTCTAGCTTCTTGAGTTGAACATTAGCTCATTCTGTTTTCAGTCTCTTGCCTTTGACCTAAGATTTTAGTTTAGCTGCTGCCTACTAGTTTAATTTTGTTCCGTTCAGGTTATTTTGTAATTCCTGTGATGGAGTCTTTGATCTATGAATTATTCTGAAATGTATGAGTTTTTAAAATTTATTTATTACATATCCCCCCTCCCCCTTTCTGCTTGCTCTTGCTGTGTGTCCATTCTTCTGTGTTTTTTCTATGTCTGCTTCTTGTCTCCCCCCCGTCTTTGTGGCGACGCACCGAGTCGGCCCTCCGCGGAGGTGGCTTCCTCAGTTCGTGGGTGGCTCCATTCCATTTTCACAGGCGGCTCCGCTCCATGTTTTTCAGGCAGCAGTCCTCCATGTTTCGCGGGCTGCCCGGCTTCCATGCTTCACAGGCAGCAGCTCCGTTTTTTCACGGGTGAGGCTTGCCTTTCTCAGGGCCGTCTGCCCGCTCGGAGAGGTCCCTGGGAACTGAACCTCGGGCCTCCCATGTGGTACACCGGTGCTCTTATCCACTGAGCTATGTAGCCAGCCCCCTGAAATGTATTAGTTTTTAAGCTTACATTTATCTTCCATCTATTTTTTTTGCTCATTTTTAAATTTCTTGCATTATGGTCAGAGATGGTGGTCTATAGATAATGAGTCTTTGAAATTTGTTGACACCTAATTTGTGGCCAATTTTTATGAATGTTCATGTGTTTTAAAATATATATGAGTTGGTAAAAATGTGTTCTCTCTCTGCTAAGTTTGTTAATTTGTTATTTAAATCTTCTATATCGTTTTTTGTGTTCTCTCATTTCTAATGGAAATGTTCTATGATCATCTCTGATTATAGGCTTGATAATTTCTCCAATCAGTCTTTTCAGTTTTTGCTATAAATGCATGCAAGCTTACAATTGTTAAATCTTCTCCATGGAATTTTCCATAGTAATGGTTTTTCACCACAAGTTTTACTTGTCTTTGGATTATATATTTTAGTATGAGATATAATTTTAAACTTTCCTGAGTGATTTGTTTTAGGGATGTGTTTTAAAGCAGCATATACTGGTTTTTAAAATCTAACACAATAATAATTTATCCTTTAAACAATTATTTGTCATTGATTTGTATTGTAATTACTAGTATAACTGAAATTATTTCTATCTTGTTTTATTTTTTCGTTTACGATCCTTTTCTTTCATTCCTTTTTCTCCTTTCCTGATATTTATTAAATTGATAGGGATCTCTTTATTTGCTAGTATTTCCTTTGCTAGTTTGGGAGCTATTTATTTTTATTTCTTTTCTTTTAGTGGATACTTTAAGTTTTTAAATTTACATCTCAACTTAAATTTTCTAAAAATCTAAATTTGTTTTGTGTTTCTGTTTTCCTCCCAAATAAAACAGGAATCTTAATATATATATACTAAACATTGCAATGTTGTTAATACCCAAATATTAAATAAAAACAAAGTTATAATAGTTAGTTTACTGACTGTGTTAGTTTTCTACTGGGGCCATAACAATTATCACAAATTTAGTGACGCAAAACAACATAGATTTATTATCCCACAGACCTGTAGGTCAGAAGTCCAGATACAGTGCCGCTCAAATGGGTCCTCTGCGTCGAGTTTCACAGGCTGAAATCAGGTGTTGAAGGGCTAAGTTCTTTTCTAGAGGCTCTGGAGATGAACCCACTTACAAGTTCATTCAGGTTATTACCAAATTCCATTCTTTGGGTTGTAGGATGGAGGTCCCTGTTACCTTGCTGGAGATCAGGCACCATTAGCTACGAGGGGCCTCTCTCTGGTTCTTGTACATGGCCCCATCCATCTCAGAGTTAGTGATAAGTGCTTCAAATCCTTCTTATGTTTTGACTCGCTCTGATCTCCTTTTGCCACATCACTTTTACTTCCAGCTGGAGAATGTTACTCTGCTTTTAAGGGCTTGTGTGATTAGATTAGGCCCACCTGGATAATCCAGACTAATCATCCTATATTAAGGACTGTAACCTTAATCTGCAGATTTCCTTTTTCCATGTAATATTACAATGTCACAGGTTCCCAGGATTAGGGCATGGAATCTTTGGGGGAACCATTCTGCCTATCACACTGAACATAGCTGCCAAAATGGGTTAGGCAATTCTGAAAATGCAAACCTTCAAAATCCCTTTTACAACACAGCAAAGGTTTCTTTCTTTCTTGTTCAATGGTTGAATCTTCAGAGCAGCTGTTTTCTATGTGGCCGCTCAGTGACCCAGGCTGAGAGTAGCTGTACCATTTGGTAGAACAGTGTTTCTCAAACTGTAGTTTACATATGAGTCACCTGGGGATCTTATTACCCTGATTCTGAGCGTCTGGGATAGAACCCGAGAGTCTGCATTTCTCACAGGAGTCCAGGTGATGTTGATGCTGCTGCCCCCACCCAGCCTTTGGGAAGCAGAGTTTCAGAACACACAGTCTAGAGCAGGGGGAAGGAGAGCATGCCCTTAATTGTTTCCTTTTCAACACATATTTCAGTGGTTAAAGCAACTCAGGTTAAGGAAGTTTAATATTCCCAAATGCTAATTATGAAAAGAGAACCAGAAACTTCAGCCAACAGCAGCAGCAATGTAATGCACACGTACACACAAACACACTCACACTTGCCACTGCGCTTATCACTGCTTTTTCATTTGCAACACTTTCCCTAACGTCCACCCTCTTCTTCCTGAAGTAATCCTGTAATAATGATTTCAGTGAAAGTCTATGGGTAATAAACTCTCGTCTTTGTAAATCATCATATTATTTTTAAAAAATTATTTATTTTTATTAGAGAATTGTGAGTTTATAAAACAATCATGCATAATGTGCAGGATTCCCATACATCACCCCTCCACCAACACCTTGCATTGTTGTGAAACTTTTGTTACAGATCAGGAAAGAACATGATCAGACTATTACCACTAACTATGGTCTACAGTGTATGCTTGGTATATTTTTTCCTCACACCCCCCATTATTAACACTATGTATTAGAATTGTACGTTTTTAATAACTCATGAGAGAACGTTCTCATATTTGTACAGTTAACCACAGTCCATCTTCCATCACATGGTTCACTGTGTTATATAGTCCAATTCATATGATTTTATTTTTCCTATACTCTAGACTGATAGTATAGAGTACAAAATGCTACACTGCCAGTAATTTTCCATGAGTACTTTGAAGATATTGACTCATATCCTCTGGACTCCATAGTGCCTGAGAAGTTTCTTCTATTAGTTTAATTTTCATTCTTTTGTGGGTAATCTGTGTTTTCTCTTATAGCTTTTAATATTTTCCATTTATCCTTAATGTCTTGATGTTAGACAATGATATGTCTGGATGTGGATTTTTAATTTTTCCCTTTGAGCATTATCATTGTTATTCTAGTTTGAGTATTCTAGCCTTTTTTCCTTTCTGGAATATTCTAATGTCATTCCCTCCATATATTCTTTGGGGACTCTTATTGGATGTATTTTGGGACCTTTTTTTCAATCTCTATAGCTCTTCAGGAGATTTTTTCATATCATGTATCTCTAAAATTTTGGGCTGTGTTCTGGGTAAATTTTTCACTGCTATCTTCCAATTCACTAATTCTCTCTTGTGATCAGTCTGGAATTTATCCTATTGAGTTTTTTATTTCAATTATCATATAACTTAATTGTAAATTTCTAGTAGTTTCTTTTCTTTATCCACCCTTTTATAACTTCCTTCCTGCCTGGTTCTGTTTCCTCATTTTTATTGATTTCTAATAGTTACTTCTCAATGCTTCCAAAAACCTATTAATTTTAAAGTCTTTGTCAAACTGTTTCATACAATTTCATTGGAGTGAATGTTAATATTGTTGGCTATCATTCTTGGTATTATATTTCCTTAATGTGTTTTGGAATTTTTATTTGCAGGCTCATTTTTAGTGGAAAGATTTGTTTTTCTTTTTTTCTCCTTGTCCTTCCCTGTTTCCTGTACTAAAGCTTTGGTGAGTATCTCCAAATGGTTCCCACAGTTCCCAGTCCAGAATCACATACTATCATGGAATTTTGGGTTTCAATCCATAATGAGAACTTTGCAAGTCCAGCAACAAAGCTAAAGTATAGTTTGGTAGAGTTTTAGTTTCTGATGTGATATCAACCAGCTATTCTGGACCCTCAGCTTCAGATAAAACTCATCCAAGGCAACAGGCCACTGTATTTTTTTAAATTCTTCAGATTTTCTTCTCAACAGAAAGCCCCATCCAAACTCCTGACATCAAATCTTTTACCTGGCTTAGGTCTCCCTTCTCCTGTGAAGAAAATTTAGCCCCAGTTACCCAACAGGAGTTGATCTCAGGCAATTTTTGCTTACTTCCAGTCTAGGAGCCAAAAAGCCTGCGATAGTTTTGTTTACCATCTTGCATTTCTGTTCTATTTTTGGTCCATGGGGAGTTTTATCATGCTTTTGAACCTGCTGTGTCTTTGGCTTTATCATTTTATATTTAATCTGATATTGTTGCTTGCTTGGAGAGGAGAGGGGTAACAGATTGATAAGAATCCGTCTTTGTTCCTTCCTTATATTTTTCTTTTGATAATTTATCTTTCTATTTTTGTCTTTCTTCTCTTCCTCTCTTCAATTTCAAAACATTTGAGAATATAAAGTCTTAAACAAATATTTTTATTTTCGTTTGCTCCTAGCACCACACCTTGCATGTAGTTAATAGTAAATAACTATTAAGTTAAACAATAATATAATAATAAAAAACATTAGCTCACCATAAGAAACATTTTCCTAGAAATTAGAATTGTTCAAAAGATGGATAAAATGGAGAATTTTCTTGCCTAGAAATAATCAGGCAGAAGCTAGAAGACCACTTGGAAGGGATATAAAAAGTTTGAAAAAGGAGGTGTTTTCAAGCTCTTTTGTTGCAGAACTGTTTTTCCCAAGGATATTCCACCTAGAATGCCAAAAAGTAAAGCAGGCTAAAGCAAAGCTGTTCTAGATGAGATAGGGACAGTGTGCCTAGAAACCTGGTGGCGTGGCCTCCATTACCCGGTAGTGATGTCAAGGTAGTCCCACAGAAAATGGTTTGAAAATTATTTCTCAAACTACAGTCCAGTAAGGATTGAGAGATTTGTCTAAATTACTTCCAATATATATAACAGTTCAAAGTAAATATTCTTGGGGATGTTTTAAAGGAAGAGAAGAAAAATTAAAAAGCTATAAATTGCACATTGTGAAATGTTGTGATATATCATTTAAAAACTGCTGTTTGGGGAAGGAAGGGGCTTTTGTAATGAACATACTCCTTGGATAAAGAAAAATGGAGCATTATAGAATATAGGTGTTTCATGAGTTCTGAAGCATATTTGCTCAGTGAAGACTCAAAAGAAAAACAACCTAAATAATGCCTCTTTACCCTTCCCTTCGGGATGACTGTATTTCACCCAAAACTCTCAACTGAATTTGAAACCCAAATTAAATACTCTCTAAGAGCCATGTGTAGCTACTGCTTATAGCTTGATTATAAAGAAAAATATAGGAAATCTTCAAAGATAACCTATTTAGGTTTCACAATTTCCTCTAAAAAAGGAAAGAGAATGTTTAAAATGCAAAGAAATATTCCTACAAGTAAAGTATAGTACAAAAGCTAGTCAACTAATTAAATAATATCCCTAACACATAGTACTAAGCCCAGAGGTCTGTGATTTACCTCTGAAAGGGAAAAACTTAAAGAGTTTTTGTTGCTTGAGTTTCAACGCATCTTGTTGTTAATCGGAAGATTTGACGCTGCTTATCATTGCTAGGCTCATGGAAACAAGGCTGAGCACGGACTAGTATTTGCACGTTAGCAACCTATGCCTGGCAGCTTGTTTGGTTTCATTCCACAGGGCACTCTGCCAAAGGATGAACTGCAGTAGTAATTTCTTTCTAAGTCACTTTCAAATCCCCACTTCAAGCTTCTATCTGGTTCACCAGAGGCCAGCATACATCTTATGCAATTCAGGGAACTGGGACTTTGGAAAGTAGGTTCTGAGGAATATTGACTCAATAAATTTATATCCTCTTGACAGGCAGTGAGGCTAAAAGGGGTGGAAATTTGGGATGTTTTCAGCAGGGATTCTTGGATTTGCCTTTTCTGCTGTGTTTAATTTACACACTTAAAATTCTAAACAGTTCATATCCTTCTAGCCTTGCAGAATTATAATTGCTATGGTAAACTTGTTTGAATATCTCTTCATAAAATAAACGCACATATGTTGTAAAAATTCTTGAGCATTAAACTTTTTGTCTCAGTTTTAACATTTGCTAAATGAGATCGTTAGCTTAGATCATCTTTATGCCCTTTTGTGTTGTGATGCAATGAGCATGGGTTTTGGCATTACACAAACCTAGCAGCACTACTTTTTAGCTGTGTGACCTGGGTAAAGTCATCTGTTCCAGTTTCTTTATCTGTACAGTTGTAGTAATATACACTTTTCAAGGTGGTTGTGAGAATTAGATGATTTACATATGCCAGTTTCTTTCTATTTGTAATATTATATGAGTCTATGACTTTACCAGGGTCCTTTTGATGTGTATGATGAGTGTTTTCCTGTCATTTTCAATAAGGAGGATTGTGGGACACAGTAGTTAAAGCTACATGCCCAAGGTCATGTATGTCCAAGGTCAGCTGGGAGATGGGGTGCGTATCAGCTTTTCTCAAACTAATAAATTACAGCACTTTAGAAAAATAATGGGCTCATCCTTTAATTCGGTTCATTAGTTGAACTGATGAAGGATTTTTCTTTCCTTCAAAAACCATCAAGCCAGTATTGTACTATTAATGACAAGAGATATACTTGTTAAGATCTAGCTGAATTTTCGCCTCAGAGAGTTTCCTTATGGCAATTAGTCATGACAATGTTGAAGGAAACGAATTCTGGGTTGACCAAGATGGCATTCCTATCTTCCTAAAATCCTTAGGAAAGAAGTTGGTTGGCCTTAGCTATCAATCCACAAGAAAAAAAAACACATAGCTGTCATTTGAGGCACTTTGATTTGATCAGTCTCACACGTGTGACTTGGAACATGTGACTTTTCAGGAAAGTCAGCTTTTATGATTCAAAAGTCATTTACAACTATTGCAAACACTCCCTATGGCAGTTTCTATGATATAATGCTGTCTTAGAAGAAAATCAACTATGACGAATTTAGGGGGGAAAAATCCCCTATGGCTCTTTAAGGACACCAGAAGGATTCTATTGGGCAGAAGTCAGTCATATCAATATATTCCCTTTTATACCTCACTCAACAATTTGTAGTTCTTCATATACCTTGAGTTATGAACAAAGGTGACATTCTCCTTAACAAGAGAATTTGATGCTGATGGGGTCCCGTGGACTGCTGTTTACTTGTAAGACTGTCACTTTCTTATTTTTGCCAAGGTAAGTGGAAGAAAACTTATTTTCCCCCATATGGATATATTATCTCATTGATTCCTGTAAAGGAATCCTGTGAAGTATTACTATTATTTCTACTTTATGATTGGGGAAACCGGGCTATGAAAAGTTAAAGAGCTTGCCCAAACCATAAAATTAGGAAGTAGCAGAGTTCTAAAGCCTGTGTTCTTTCCACTGAGTAGTGCTCATACCATAGTGCTCTCCAGAGAGTAAAAGTTGAGGCAGAGGATAGGAAAATTGAGAACACATTAAGGAGAAAGTAAAAGTAGAGAGACTTAGGAGGAATCCAATAAGGAGATGTCAGAAAGAGCATTAGAAAAAGAAAAGAAATGTGTGCAGCAGTCAGGAGAGAAGGCCTAAGGGAGAAGAAAAGCAGAAGGACCCAACCCACTGGGGGGAGGGAGGAGCAACCCAGTAAACTTGGCCAGCTGCCTGGCAGCAAGCACGACAGACAGATCTGTATCCACCAGATCCACCAAATGAAGGAATCTGCAAATCATTAAAAAATGTTTATTTTTTTATGCCACAAATGATAAAACAGTTAGTCATAAAATGTGAGGTTTTTTTTTTACCCAGAGTAATTGCTACAAATATTTTCAACCATTATTCTAAATGCTTAATGTTTATTGAAAAGGAAAGTATCTGTTTTGAACCAAAATCGACCTCTAGTTGTCACATGGCATTCTGTGTACTTGCATTTGAAAATTATTTGCAAGATGGTCAAAGCTTAGTTAGCATTGGTGCTATCATCGGTTGGACAAAGATGCTGTCCTCAGAGAAATAAAAGTCACTCATCTCTCTATTTCTAATTTTTTTTTCCTTTGTTAGCTAATTCCATCACAAATAAAAAGAACTGTGGACCAAATCCGGGAAATTATGATGTTTTTGCAAACGTGTTCCCTCAAGAACATCTGTTTGTGTCAGTAACAACAATTCTTTTCAATGCTGAAAAGGAAAAACACACTCACACACAAACCACAAAGCCCTACAATTAGTTCAGTCACCATTCTACATCCGTCCTAGCTTTGTGGTAAGTTAAATACAGTACAGGGGATATTAACTGGTCCCCTGGGAGGTGGTTCTGAGAATACAGAGCAATTCTAATCAAGTATATGTCTAGCTAAAGAACAGCCAAGTTTTATAAACTGCCTATGACCTAATTGTCCAGCCTAGGAAGTGGGCATTTTATTGACTGTCTGCTTTTCTATACTTCATCTAAAGGAAGGGGCATTATAATCCTCAAGTACTGCCAGAGCTAAGGCTAATGTTCTTGCTCCAGAATAACTAGAACTTGTCACTTGGCAAAATAATCAAGAGACATTCCCCATGATTCCATTGAGAAAGGTTGACTTTAAGAATTTCAAAATTATCTAATTTCCACTTTTTAATAATAGTGTATTCTCCTCTAAAGAGTACTTTGTCAGAAGAAAGGGAGAAGTTGAAGAAAGGTTATGAGGGAGAGACATTACTAAGTCAGGCACCCCTGCTGAGTGCTTTTAAGCTATTTCTTCATGTAATTCTCAGAAAAGCCCAGTGAGGAGGTGCTTTTTCAATGTTTCAAAAATAAATATAGATTCAATGACTTTTAAATTTTTTCTCCCAACCTTATTTTCATTTATATTTTTATTTTTTAATTAACCAGCAATACAGGAATACATATTCATTGTAAAAAAAAATTAAAGCTACAAAAGCACATAGAATAACAAACGAAATTTCCACTTAACTCATTCAATCCCTTTCTACTTATTATATAATCACTGTGATCATTTTGATGTGTATCTTTCCAGACATTGAGATATGCCACACACCCAGATACACTTGGGTTTAGGGATTCTTTTTAAACTGAGTTCCCATTATAAATATTTTTCCAAAACTTGGTTGTTTTACGCTTTGGAAGAGCTTTACAGGTTTTACATATTGATCTACCTCATTCTTTTTAATGACTGTAGAGTGTTCCATGGTATGGGCATACCACAATTTATTTAACCACCTCCCATCCATTTGTTTCCAATTTTTTTCTACAATACATATTGCATTAACAAATATTCTTTGTTCATATAAAAGAAAGGTATTTCTACAGGAAAGAAAATGGAGACTGAGAGAGGTGAACGAATTTGTTCAAGAGAATATAAATAGTAAGTGGCAGCCCTAGGACTCGGAAAGCCCATTTTCTTTCTGTATACAATGTTGCTTTCAGAGGTCAGTGTCCACGGGATTAAAAAAATAGTGTGTCCTTTAAATCACTGCTGCCATCCTCCCACTCACACACCTTCACGGCTATGCAGAGACTTCCTGAATGCAAAATGCATCTGGAATTTAAAGGATAGGAGAACCCTATCCCAAGTTTGTTATATCAGTGTACAAATGAAGCCTCAGTGAAGTTCCTTGGAAAAGACATGTCCGATCAGACTTCAAAATGAGACTAATGTCTTTCTCAATGAAGAGTAGTTTGTCAGGAAAATTCCTTACACTGTAGTCTTTTCAGCTGGACAGTTCAATAAGGAGTGAAGCAAGGAGGAGTCTGGCAAGAAGCAGAGTGCTTTGGTCCTCTGCTAGATAGTCGAGTCACCCATGGGGAGAACCAGCCAACACATCTATGGTGGCCTCTGAAAGCATTCTCTAGGAGGTGGAGGGTTCTGAACAGTTATTAGGAAGAAACCAACATTTTTTTTCACCCGGAATTTCTTTCCCACTTAAGAGACTTTTGACTTGACATTTGTTCATTCATCATATATGTTCTTTATCTACAACGTGTTAGAACACAGGTTCCTGAACTTTCTCTGTTCACAGAACCTTTTTTGTCTCAGTAATCTTTTCATGGCACCCCCTAGGCCAAAATAAATAACTAAGAGTTCCATTTATTAAGTAGTTAGGTTCAAACAACTTAATAAATATTTGTGTCTTAACATCTAAGTAGTCATTTTTAAAAATAATACATGTGAATTGAAGAAAAATAATATAATATTTGATTTCATTTGTAAATAACCACGTTTACTTAGTAATGGGACGTGTGTGCCTAGTGGGCACTGATCAACTGTTGAAAGCCTGAAATCAGATTGGACGACGCCATTCCCATTTCCACACTGATTTTCTTGCCATACTTGCAGACCCAACTTCACAAAGACAAGGTATCACTGACAGGAATACAGCATGATCTAATAGTTAGCATGGTATCTAACCTATGTCCAGTATTACTGTGTTTCCCTTGAAATGTCAAAATATCCTGCAGCACTGCTGTGAGTTGGCTGCATTCCCTGGTGCACAGTTTCAGAAGCATGGTGTTAGACACTGTGCTAGGAACTGGGTATACAGTGGTGAAAGAATCAGACACGGTCCTGCCTCGACTTTGTGCTTACCTCCATCCGTATTTATTTAATTGTATGTTCATGTATTTGTCTTTCTCATTAGACTCTGATTTCACCAAGGACAAGTACCTGTCTTTTTACTGATAACAGCAGCTCCTAACATTTCTGGTGCTGAATAAGAGTTAGGTGCTCAATAAATGTCACTCAAATAAATGAACAATTAAACAAGAGAATGAATAAGGGAACAAACAAATGACCCCGCCAAGCTGCACCATGCCTTATTTTTAGATACTAGAACAAGGACTTAATTATGAGAAAGTTAACTTCCTTCCCATCTTAGAAGTGCCTCTTGGCTGGAAAATGGCCCAGTGTTGCAGCAGGCAAACTTACTGACTGACTCCTGCAGTTGGTATTATTTACGACAGCATCTGTCTAGACTCCAAGGGTATTTCTGTGATCTGAATGGTGTTCCAGCAGCTTCTTTCAAATTTTGATGAAGGAAGGCATTTCGTAGTGTTCAATACTTGCAAATGTTCTCTGACTTTATATTGTAGAAAGGCCTTATGAGAAAAGTGGACATATGGGCCAAATGGTAATTTACCTTATACCTACCATTAAAACCATGAGAACAGTCTGTGAATGCCATGAACTTTCACCACTTGGATGATGAAAATTAGTGGTCAAGATGGATGCCAAGATCTGTGGCAAGGAAAAGTTCTTTGCTTCTACTGTCCATATTGGCTCTCTCCACTCTGATTCTACTTTATTGCTGGCTGTAAATCTTTTCACTTTGATGTTACCAGTAACTAAACCAACAAAGATATCTTTATTGATCTGCATTCAGAGCCAAATCTAATAAAGCACAGACAGAATAATTTTTAAGAATTACAGAATTTTAGAGCTGGAAGGGAACTTTGAATTCATTTAGTTCAACCATGTTCATGTGCAGACACTGAGGCCCAAAGAAGTTATAAACTTGGCCATGATCATTCTGTTCTCTTAGGTCATATCTACTTGATGCCTTTGTCTCCTGTTGGAATGTAGAACACAATACATTCCATATCAAAAATGTTGGAGACCATAAAAGTGAATTGTATCACACTTAGGATGAGGTAAAATGTCTTAGGAAATGATATTCTATCTCTAAAACACATCACAAATCTTCCTAACACTTCTACTTTTATCCAAGCAACTATTAGTGATCGCCTGAACTACTCTAGTAGCCTTCTAACTGGCATTTTGCTTCCAATCCTGCTTTGCCATTCAATATCCAGAGTGACCTGCAGGCAAATCTATCTTTTTTAAAGTTTTTTAAAATATATTTTTAATTTAATTTTAAAAGATACTTAGATTACATAAAATGTTACATAAAAAAAAATAAGGGATTCCCATATGTCCCACTCCCCAGACCTCCCACTTTCCCCCACATTTACAACTTCTTTCATTAGTGTGGAGGTAAATCTATCTTTTAAAATTGTAAGTCCAATTTTATTCTGCCCTCCCTAAAATTCCCCAGTAGCTTCCCTTTGCACTTAAACTATAATTTAAACTCTTTACAAGGAGTGACATGATCTAGCCCCTGCCTACCTTCACTTTTATGTTTTCTTAACTTCCAGCACTCTACCCCTTTGCTCATCATACACCAGGCATGCAGGGCTTTATTCTTTTTTTGGACACACCAAGTTCTTTCAAACTTCAGAGCCTTTGCACCAGCTCTTCCTATCTGGATTCTTCTCCCCTGATTGGACTCCTTCCTGTCATTCAAATGTCACTCCTTAAGGTGGATTTTGCTGACCATCCAATCTTAAGTAGCCACTAATCACTTAATTCTTTGTATAGCACTGATTGCTCGTTTAAATAATTTGTTTGTATGTTTGTTTCAATCTATTTTCTTCCATAAGAATGAAAGCTTCATGAGAGCAAGGTCATGTATCCCAGCACCTAGAACAATTGTGGTGCTCAATAAATATTATTTCAATGAATGAATAATGTTATGTCTTTTTAGTGCTAAAAACATTCTTAGTTTCTTCAACCAATCCTCAGAAGACAGGAATCCCTGCACACCTGCCCCCCTACCTCCAGTTTCTGATTGGCCTCCCTAAAAGTTTAGGAAGAGATATGGAAATGTGGATTACCAACTCTTAGAGATTTATTTTTTAAAGAACAGTTGAGTGCTGCCGTGGAGCAACACAATCTTAATGAAGGCCTTGGGAGTACCAGCAGCTACCGCAGGCACCTTGGCCTACTGTGTGGCTCATAGTGGTCACTTTCTGAAACATCAACTCATGTAAAGCCTAAGGGACTAGTGAAGATGAAACAGTTTATTAGTAACACATTACTCTGAACACTTTGGAAGTCAACTTAAAATACGTAATTAATACCAAGGAGTTCATATTTGGTCTCTGAGACCAAAATGATTCACTGTTTCTCCCAACAGTATCCTGAGTCTTTCCTTGGGGGAGGGAGAGAGAGAGAAAGAGATATTGGGCCCTCCCACTTCCCTAGGAAAGACTATAATACTGTGAAATGGGAAAGGTTACATGAACAGATGAACTGTGCCCTTATGAATGAATAACCTTTTTGGACCAGCTAGAAACAGTACAAGAAAATACTATGAGAATTACTCAAACATGATGGAGACCTTTTATAAATTTCCTATATTGTTATACACTGTCTCTAGCATGATTAGCACTAAAACTTTAGAAGTCTGAGTTGGTTTTTCAGGCCAGCCAGAGAAATGGGGAAACTGGCTAGACATTTTCTACACCTTGGCCTGTCATGGGGAACAAGAACTCAAACAAATGCTGTATGTAGCAGCTCTGCAAAGAATAGGAAAGGGGGTTGACTCTTAAGAGGTGGGGTGGTCAAGAAGGACCCCAGGAAGCCGTCCAGGGATTAAGGAGTGACCTGGAGGCTTAGACAACAACAACAAAAAGGCCCCCAAGTATTTCTAAAACAAGTGTCTAAGCTAGGAATACTTAACTGAATTGTCCTGAAAGTCTTAGTTTAAAAAATTGGATTGTGATTATGAAAAGATGCATTCTTAGGAGATTTTTTGTTTGTTTTTTGGCAGTGTTGCTTCTGTGGTGGCAAAAAGCCAGAAGGAAAGCTTTACAAATTTATTCGAAGACTCGAGGTTCTCATAAAAAAAAACAACAACCCAGTGTCAGTTTGATTCTACAAGCTGTAAAGATTTGGCTCATGTAATGTTATGGGTTTTATGTAACATTAGCTTCAGAGTCTTAGCCTGCATCTGTCCACGAAATGGTTCATAATGATAGCAAGGAAATTGTAAGTAAGCTGTTTCTGAAGAAATTTAAGGAAAGGGTATGCAGAAATCTACCCATTATGTTTTATGCATTCATCTACTTAGGGCAGTTTGGATCTATCCCAGACTTTAAAAGCTGGAAAGAAAAGGTATGGACATGGAATAATATCATAGTCTGTTTTTATTGATTTTAATGATGTTATGAGGTTTAATAATATCATAATCTGTTATTGGCAAAAAAATCTTATATTTAAGATATCATTACAATAAAAAAAGATAATTAAAAAACATTAAACAAAACTATATTTTGTCAAGAATTTTTTTTCATTTCTAAAACAGACTGTCAATACCCTTTTGAAAAATTTAAAAACTATAGCTATTTGATCCTCTTAATTGGTAATTAAGTGCCTAAAGCATGTGTGCGTGTGTGTGTGTATATGTATGTGTGTGTGTGTTGGAAAAGGCACTGATATAAGCCTTGTTATCTGGCACCTAGTGCCCTAGATGACCAGAGAGAAATGATTTAGGAAAAAATTTCCTTTGAACAATTATTCTTACCCCCCAGTGATCATGCCTTCTAGTTCCTTGCACTATCCCTGGTTAGCCAATTAAAAATATATGTACTTTTCATTTATCTTATACTTGCTCATCTCATCTGTACTCTGGCCTTGGGTAACCTCCAATGTCCATTTTCTCTATTCCTACTTCAGTGCATCTCAGTATTGGTGGGCTAAGACTGAAAACCCTGGTGACCACGTTCTCTGTAAGACCAAGTTCTCTAAGCTCAGCCAAGCCCTCTTTTCTGCCCAATAATTCCTTTATTTTGCTTTGCTGACTTCTACCCAATTTTCCCAGTGGCTCTTCTAGATTTTCTTTACACTCACTTTCCTAAATCCAACTCATCTCCTCCACTTTTAGCAGGTGACTTAGAAAACTCTACAGGGCAACTTGAGCCTGTTCTTCAAAAACAGCCTCAACTTTTCTCTTCTTCAAAAATCTTTACCCAGTTGAATATACTATCTACAAATTCAGCTTTCATGTCAAACTCAATAGTGTCCCTAAATCACATTAATTATTTTCCTCTCCAAACATCCTCCCAACTTTCTTACTTCTGATGATGACACCCACATTTCTTCCAGAAGCCTGAGTTCTCACTCCACATTCAACAAATATTTAATGTGTGCTTAACATGTACTAGCCACCATTCCAGGCACGAAAAAAAAGCAGTGAATAAGGTGAACGGCACCCCTACCCACGGGATTTACATTCTAGTGTAGGAAGACAAACAAGTAATTAAATAAGATAAATGTTGACAGAGGTAAGTGCTGCAAAGAAAGTAGAATGTGAGTGACTATTGTGAGGGATGGGCTTGGGGCAATGGGGCAACCACTTTCCATACCCTAGTCAAGGAAACCTCTTTGAAGACATGCCATCTGAGCCAAGAGTGGAAGGATTAAAAAAAATAAGCCAATCATATCAATACTGAGGAAAGAGTTTTTCTAAGATCAGCAAGTGCAAAAATTCTAAATATGCATAAGCCTCTTTGTTTCCTTTATTTCCACTTCTTTCCATCAGTTCATTATCCATTGCTTTTTATGTCTTACAGAGCAGACCTTGATTTTGACCACACATGAATCTATTTCCTCCCAGTTTAAGCTCTTATTACTGCTTAGCTAACATATTTCATTAGTTGAAATTCCAGTGTATCTCTCACATCATTGCAGAATTTACCTACCTAAAGTGAAACTCTACAATATCATTCCCCTGCTCCAAATCCTCTAGTGACTCCCCGTTATTCACTGGACTAAGATAAACTTGGAAGCCTGACACGCAAATCTCTTCAGGGTGTAACCCTAAAATATCTTTCAATTCTTAGTGTCCATACCGCTGTGCACAATCCTGCCCATAACAGTGCTCAAAGCACACCTTACACACTTCTGCCTCCACAGGTGCCCATCAAGCCTCCACTATGGACTGATGGCCCCCACCTGTCACACCCAGTATGGGTCAGTCACATCCCTCCTGTCCTCAAAACTCTTATCTCAAATCTCCTTTTCCGTTAAGTCCCTTCAGACTTCTCTCGGCTTTTAATCCACAAAACACTTTACCTCTTTCTGATAGCATTTGTCACATTCTGCCCTGGAATGCGGTTATGTGTACATGTCTTCGCTCTCTACACCGCTCGCTTTATTACAGGCACTTTAGGACAATGACCACATGCTATTTATCCTTGTCCGAGTAGAGAGCCTCACGCATGGCTGGCAATGAATAGCACTTGTGGAATGAATGAATAAATTTTTCAAATCTGACTTTGATTAACATATTTATTTCATGATACCCCAAGTGGTTTCGCTTCTATGGTTCCTCTCATTCGTTCTCATGAGACCTATATGTGAAAAGGAAGAAATCAGAGAGGAAATGCAGAGTCCTTGTTTTGAAACAGTCTGGTTAGTTTTAAGCTGGTCAAATGATGAAAATGTTTTATTGTGCAACATTAAAAATACAGTTTTTTGTGATGTATAATCATCACAATGTGAGACAACAGCGCTTTGTGAAATACTAATTGATTTCCTGCTCAGGTCACATAAAACTGTTTAGCATTTTCCAGTGCCAAAACAAAAATACATTACCAAAATTGTAGAACCTCTTACTTACCACGTTACTGCATGTTCTATAACGGATATTTCTTCCTTCACAGCTCCTAATTAATAAAAGGGAAAAAAAACTTCATTACCACCAATAAATGGCTCAAAATTTGAACTTTTTTTCTCATAGAAACAATTTCTTCTTAAAACTAGTATAATACCCTCTTTTTTTCTTCTGAGTAGGTTCTTAGTGGAGTTACTATCAAATACTAAATCGACCAGATATAAGGAAGTTGCACATGTAAATTGATTTCTCCATGAATTGAAACTATGCATTCATTTTGCTTCAAAATTTTCAAAATAAGTACTTATAGTTTGTACTTATGTAACCAAATAAATGTTAATGTAAGATTTTCTGAAAAAGATTTATATTAAATGAATCCTGTCTTAATTATTTCTGATATAAAGCTGAAGAGATATTTAACTCAAAAACTTAGATCTTGAAATGACAGAAGTTAGGCTTAAGGAAGAATTCTTAAAAAATATTTATTATTTCTAAAATACATGCCCAGTATAGAGGTTTTGGAAAATACAGATTACCAAAACAAAACAAAAACTTATAGTTGTCTCATCTAAAAATAATCACTATTTTGATTTATTTCCTTCCAGTGCAGAAGGAAACATATCACTTATACAGTTTTGTAGCCTGCTTTTTTCCATTTAAAAATTTTTGGATGTATTTTCCCACACTATTGAATAACTTTAAGGGCCTCATTTGATAGCTACATAATATTCCATCAAGTGATATAACATAATTTGTATAATCATTCTTTCATTACTTATCATTTAAGTAATTTCTAATTTGGGGCTTGATAAATTATAGTGTGATAAACCATCGTTGTGCATAAGTTTTGTCCAAGTTTCTGACTGTCTTTAGAATAGATAAATATTTAGAAGGGGAATTAATGAACTAAAGGGAATGAGGTTTTTGTAAGACCCTTGATAAATATTCCAAACTACATTCCATAAAGGTTGTAACATTACATACTCCCACCAGCAATATATGGGAACTCCTATTTTACTGAACTCATGAATAAAACCAATTTTAGTTAAAACACTCAATGATGACACTTAAAACATAAGCAATTGTACTCTGTTCTTTTCCAAATAAGTAACACTTAAAAATAAATAAACATATATGATGGAATTCTGAGATAATGATTATACTAATAGCTAATAATTATGAAATGCCAGGTACATTTCCAGGTTTTTTTTTACATGTGTTAAGTCATTTAATCTACTCAAGAATCCTGGGATATAGGGTCTACCAATACCCCATTTTACAGATGAGAAAATGGAAGCTTAAAGAGGTTGAGTAACTCACTAAAATAAGGCAACTAATAAATAGTACATCTGAAAATTGAAGCCATGCCAAATGGCTTCACAGCTTACACTCATAACCACTATGCTTTACTGTCTCCTAGCTCACTTGTTTGTTCAACAAACATCCACAGGACTCCTACTGTATGCCAGGCAGTGGACATACTGCTGGGAAAACAAAGATGAATGAATACAACTTGGTCTTTACCAAAGATCCTAAAATCTATTAAGAAAAATTGTTCATATAATTCTAATTTAGTATATTTACTAGATAGTATTTGTGTTAGTTCCAAGAATTATCAAAAAGAAAGTTGTCATCTGAAAATCAATTACACAAAGTCTATCTTAAAGAGATAAAAAGAGTCCCAGGCCCAAAGACATGACTGTAACCAGATTGAATACCTCAATATACATTCAACATAGACTGTGTCACAGAAAAGGAAGGGCTGGTAAGGTACAGAATCGTAGAAAAAGGAGAATGACAGAGATACATGGTTGTCATTGCCCAGCCCAGCAATGTCCCAGGCAAAGGGCCAATGGATTTCAAGTCCTCCAGGCCTCACTGGCAAGGCCATGGCTCTCGCAATATAGATGTATCACACTAACCTAGCTGATGCCAATGAACGCTCAGTTCATCTGAGGAACATCCCTTGTTATGATGCCATGTTGAGCGAGCAACTCGCCAAGACTGATCTGGTTTTTCATGACTGCTCTAAGGCAGATAATGTGCTGGTCATGCTGACATGAGTATTCTGGTCCATGTGATGGATGATTCCAATCCTCATTGTAAGTTAATAAACTGACATTAATCTCATGGGCCAAGTCATTGTGAGTCTACCCCCAACAGAAGGATCTGTTCTTGGTACAATTGCTGAAAACTATCAGGTTTCTCGGTCTGAAAATATGAGAACTAAACTCCAGTTTGACAGTAAATTCACAAGATAATGAATTCTACCACTGGGAGGACTTTGGTAGCATGCCACTGAGACATCAGTGTTGGCTGACTGTGATGCTTTTCAATTTTGTAATTCCTATCGCTGATGAAACTCAGTGTGCTGGTTCAGAGCAACCACTTTAAAAGCTGCCTGCTCTTTCTGGAGTCCTGGCAGTACACCGCAGTTTCTACACCTCAGTTTCGTCAGGTGTAAAATGGGATAATATTTCATACTACCTGGAGTTATTAAGAGGATGAAATGAGTCAATATTTGTGAATCACTGCAAACAGCACCTAGTACATGGTAAGTATTGTGTAGGTGTTCGATTAATGAAGTAACAGGTGTAAAAATATAATAGCTATTGAAAGAGGGTCAAAGATATATACAGAAGAAACTATAAGCAAAGGTACAGAGGCATGAAAAGATATGGTATGTTTGCAAATTTTCAAGCAGTTCTGTTTTGTTGGAGTTTAGGATTTATGCGGATGATTACAGGAGATGAGAGAAATGTCTTCTAATTTTGAACCTTGTAACAGGCAAAGGGGAATCACTAAAGGTTTTAAAACATATGAGTTGCAATGTTGTCTTTCTGCTTTTAAAAAGTGAATCATTTTTAAGACCTCAATACTCTATATTTTTCACCCTCCTTTTATTTTCTTTGCCTAACATTATATCTATGAAAGGATAAAGGAAACAATTCTGAATTAGGAGTTTAAAGACCTGGTTACAGACTTGGGTGTTCTACTTGTACAAGCCACTTGCCCTCTTAACCTTCGTTTGCCATTTGTCAAAGTGGATAAAAGAAAATCACTGCTTAAAATTATCACCCACTGAGATAATGTACAAAAGCTCTCTTCAAACACTGAGAGGTTATGGATCATTACAGAGATATCACTTACAGAAAATCTAAACAAAATAAAACAAACCAAAAAAAAAAAAACAGCAAAAACCTGTTTCAATCGCTTAAACAAGCCTTGTCCCAGATATTTTAAACTAGAAATACTTAGGCAGATTTTAAAAAGCACCCTTGGGTTATAGGAGATACAAGCATATAACATAAAGGATTGATTTGAACACTTGCTATTTAGCACCACCCCCCCCAAAACAAAACAAAAAGCAAACAAACAAACAAAAACAGAAAAAAAAATCACTTTCCAAGGGATATCCTGCAATTGTCTAACACCTAATATTTATTTGCAAATAATTGGATTCTGTCAGTGAATTAAATCTTCCTTTTACTATATAGCATTCCTTTTTTTTAAAAGATTCATCTTATTTATTTATCTCTCCCCACTCCCTCGTTGTTTGCACTTGCTGTGTCTGTCTTCTTTGCACTAGAAACTGAACCCAGGATCTCCAATGTGGGAGGGAGGGAGGTGCCTAATCGCTTAAGCCACCTCTGTTCCCTGCTTTGTTGGGTCTCTCATTATGTTTTCCTTCTTGTGTCTCTTGCTGTGTCATCTTGTCGAGTCAGCTCACCACATCTGCCTGTTGCACCAGCTCGCCATCCTGCCCGTCCTCTTTAGGAGGCACCAGGAACCTCCGCTCCCTGCTTTGTTGTGTCTCCAATTGTGTTTTTCTTCTTGTGTCTCTTGTGTCATCTTGTTGTGCCAGCTTGCCATGCCTGCCTGTCACTCCAGCTTGCTGTCTTCTTTGGGAAGCACTGGGAACTGAACCATGGACCTCCCATGTGGTAGGCGGGAGCTCAATTGCTTGAGGCACATCTGCCTCCTTGCGTTACTTTTTAATTGAGAAATTATTTAATTCAATTGACTGAAATACAGTATTAAAGTGGCTTGAGCTTGGTATGGTACTCATTATTGAAAGATACTATCAAATTGTGGATAATAATAGTAATATTAGCCTCTACCATATACTAAGCACCTACTGTAGGTATCTGGCCAGTGTTAGGTATTCTATGTACATTATGTCTCATCTTCCAACAACTCTGCAAGGTTTTGTTATTACCATTGAATAGATGAGAAGACCAAGGCCGAAACAAACATTAGGTTCCTAAGGCTACATAATCAGAAAAGAGAGAACGAGGGATTAGAACCCAAGTCAGGCTTATTCCGAAGCATATACTTATTCCAAAGCATATAAAACAATAAGAAAAAGAACAGGTTGCTGTGCTGTAAACCCACAACTTCTCTAAAAACAATAAAAAAGCGACTAATACTAGATTAAAAATTTGGGAAGCTGTATGGGGAGTTGGTCCCGGGGGTTAACTGCTCCTTATTGTTGTTATGTAGATTTATCAGCTGCTTCTCTATTCTGGTAAGTCCCACTTCTGATAAATAAAGAATACCTAGACATGCACTGTTCATTTGGAACATCTCAAAGAGAATCAAACTGGCTAGTAAAATGTAGTGTGAAAGAATTTAATTGCAGAGAAGTTTATCTAACAAAAATTCAAACTTACTGAATTTGAATATAAATTTAACTTAAGTAACAAAGTGACTACACTAAAGAACTGGGGTCTGTGCATAGCAAATGGTCTTGCCTAACATGGGAGAGAAAGGGGAATTGGAGGACATTCCATGCATTTGGGTTTCATAAATCCCATGAGCTAATCTTTCCCTTTGTACTGTTCATTTCACCCAGGCTTATAAGAGTCATTCTTTAATCCTCTGCATTTTACTCCATAATTAAAAAGGCTAATTGATTGTCCAATTTACAGTGCCTTCCAGGAGAATCAAATTGAAACTTGTTCACATGAAAACTTTATTTATGGGGAGCTTGGTGCCAAGATCCCAAAAAAGAGTCAAACCAGCATTGTCTCTTCTTCAAAAGTATTTATAGATGACCATGCTTATATTGTACCTTCACTATATACTATATCTCTAAATAATTGGGAACGTTTCTAATATGCATCCCTAGTGAGTGCTTTATTAATATTTACACATTCAAATTATTTTAACAAATATTTAAGGAGTATAGATTCCTCTGTACAATGCTTTTGAACCCCCACCCCTACACCACCATGTACTCCCAGACAACCACCTATCTCAAATGACAAGAAATTTGCTTATAAGATTATAAGAAGTAATGTTTAATCTGGCAACACCTGCCTATGAAAAACAGATCCGAAATATTAAAAGGTGTCTTTGACCTTCTGTATGGCTAATCTTCAAGGTTTTTTCCTCCTTCCATTTGAAGTTAAATTTTCATTTAAAAAAGCCACCAAAATTCTAGAAATAATGCACCTCCAACACACACAACCCATAGTGGAAAAGTAACATTAAAGCAAGGAGGTGAAAACAGAGGTCCTTCG